>JAGSMP010001993.1:0-32698 GCA_029286625.1 Parnassius orleans
GCCATTTCGTTTATCAAAGGTGCATTGTAGCGCCTTTCATGCTCTCCTCGAGGGGTCCGATCTGCGTGAATGACGACTTTATAATCCTCTTCAGGTAGGTTTTCTAAAGCAGTTTTAAATGTTTTGACTAAAATGTTACGTTCATGCAAGAATCTTTGAATTTTGAACACTGTGTCTCTCTCAACTCCCTGGATAAATTGGCAGCGACATTCATTTAATTTCTTCGTCACCCATAAAATATACTTGTAAAATTTATGCTGTTCGTTTTCAGCTGGAAAAAGTGAACCTATTCTATGATAAATTTGCCCTTGCACCGTAAATGTAGGTGAAAATCCCGGCATTATTATTTCCGGTCAACTCCGAAGGACGTCATTTGAAAGCATGAGTTATATTTCCGGATCCTGTTTAAAAGCGCCGTGACTCATTAGCATCATGTAAAAGAGAGTTTTCAAAGGTTCTTCTGGTTCCCAAGTAACGGAAGAGACACTTTGCCATTGGAACAGCACATGCCTGCGGTCTCATCTTTCCATTTTAAAGTGCTGCAAAATCGACACGCCTTGTCCATCAGTCCGATAGCAACTAACCTGTGATTTTTATAATCAATCAACGGATCATAATTGAATGCTGCGTCATTAAAACCGACCAATTGTTTCTTTGAAAATTTTGTCGACGTTCAGCTTGAGCTGTGCATTTGCATCTTCGCGCCTGTGTCTGTTCTGGTGTTTCAGATGCCCTTATAGTAGATTGACGTTCAGCTTGTTCAATGAGTCTGTGTTGAGTTTCATCAGGTGTTTCCGTGGCTCTTAAGGCGGCCTGACGTTCCGCTAGTTCGAATAGCCTTTGCTGACTTTGGAGCAGGTGTTTCAGTAGCTCTTAAAGTAGATTGACGCTCTGCCTGTTCAAGACGCCTTTGCTGACTTTGATCAGGTGTTTCAGTAGCTCTTAAAGTAGCTTGACGCTCTGCCTGTTCAAGACGCCTTTGTTAACTTTGAGCGGGTGTTTCAGTAGCTCTTAAAGTAGCTTGACGCTCTGCCTGTTCAAGACGCCTTTGCTGACTTTGAGCAGGTGTTTCAGTTGCTCTTAAAGTAGCTTGACACCTCTGCCTGTTCAAGACGCCTTCGCTGACTTTGAGAAGGTGTTTCAGAAGCTCTTAAAGTAGCTTGACGCTCTGCCTGTTCAAGACGCCTTCCTGACTTTAAGAAGGTGTTTCGGAAGCTCTTAAAGCAGCTTGACACTCTGCCTGTTCAAGACGCCTTTGCTGACGTTGAAAAGGTGTCTCAGATGCTCTAAAAGCAGCCTGACGCTCTGCTTGTTCTTGCCTTCTCAGTTCAGCATCTTCTAAAGATTCTAGCGATCGAGCTAATCTTTTCGCTTGTCTTTGAGAAGATACTCTTGAAAGGCTGGACTTACGTTTGCGAGGCATTATGAAGTAAGAAAAAACCTATTTATAAAAAACGTGAAAATACCTAAAAGGAATTAAATTTCCTTTTAAATTTTTTAAAGCAAATCCAAAATATCTAAAAGGAATAAATATTCCTTTTAAATATTTTAAAATCAAAACAACAAAACCAATTCAAGACACAACACGAATCCGAAAACGATAGCCAAAAAATCGAATCAACTTTAACAAATCACAAAACAAATCGCAGAAAACCGAAATCGAAAGCAGTAGTCAATATAAATATAACCAACGAAAAGAAGTAAGTGTATAGGTACTGTATACACTATCTATACTATTAATATTCGTTTGAAATATTGTTAAACAACCTTAAACAACGAAAACAAATTCACGATTCTAAATAAACAAAATCCAAAATCAAAGCCAGAGTCTAAATATGTATAAAGGAATACCAACCAAATCAACAAAACCGATCCAAGAAAATACACAAATCCGAAAATGAAATCAATATAAATCCATTCAATTCAACCTTAACCAAATCACAAAGCAAATAACAAACAACCGAAATCGAAAGCAGGTAGTCGAATAAGCTACGAAATAGAAACAATTTAAACGTATAGGTACCGTATGCACTATAAGTTGACGCGCGGCTCAACGGCGGGAGTTAAGTACATGTCAGGAAACATTTCGTTACCGCGTTTTAAAAACCTAGTAACGACATCTAGCGGAATCAATTTAAACTGTGTATACGTTAGTTAATAAGAACTCTCAAAAATATTTTTCTTATAATTTTGCACAATTTTTCTTATTGTAATACCGATTCATTCATAACCACATATAAGAACTGTATTCATTTCCGTTCAATAAATATTACTAAGGCTTATTAATAAGGCTTACTAAGAACTGTTTCTACCATTGTTAAGTAACAGATAAGGGTGAAAGCGTGACAGGTGGTGAAAGCATTTCTGATCCATACTTATAATCACGCCTGTAATCCTTGCGGGGTAGGCAGAACATCAACGGATTATTTAATATCGTTTGCGAGGTTATCGCCTATTCTGTTAATTACGATGCACCAAAACGTTTGAAGAAAATCAGCTGGTGAATTTTATGTTTTTTTTCGCTCTCTTCCCGGTCCTGCGTGGAAAAATACAGATCCATACATTTTTTATCTTAATTTTGGTAAAAGACATAATAATCCAGATATTCTGACCTTCTGTGTTCGTCTTGTAGAATCACGGTGGCGCCACCTAGCTGAATTTAATTTTGCAACATATTCGATTTTCCCACGGAATGATATATGTTTTCCGCTGAAAAAGTATCCTATGTCACTCTACAGCCACCAAACTATCCCCATACGAATAATCATGCCATGCCGACGCTCTGTTGCGACGTGAAAGAAGGATAAACTTGTGCAACATATTCGATTTTCCACGGGAATGTGATGTTTTCCGCGGAAAAAGTAGCCTTTGTCACTCTACAGCCACCGAACTATCCCCATACAAAAAATCATGCTATGCCGACGCTCTGTTGCGACGTGAAAGAAGGACAAACAAACAAACAAACACCCTTTCGCATTTATAATATTAAGTATGGATATTACAACTGTTATTTATCTTCATTATTGCAATATAAACGACTTGTACTTGTATTATTTAATACATTTTCTCTGAATATTTGAAGCAGAATTTTAATAAATTTAGAGATTTTTAAAGACAATTTTATGCGTTTATTATACTATAATATTCAATATTCGAAATGAATATATTTGAACTTTATGCTTGTTAATGCATTTTAGTTGTTTTCAATATAATTTATATGACATTTTAAATGTCTTTATATTGAATTTAATTATTATTTATTAATAATAATTATGAGGCGTCACATTATGAAATAAAAATCTGTAAGCTTATAATAAAGTTCGTCGTTTAACCGTCCCATCCCGTTAAGACATAACGTCAAGTCGTCCCCGACATGACGTTAAACTGTGTCGTACACCTTCTGGTGTAAACGCCATTCAGAGCTTAAGAAGAACTAAAACTAATTAGTCCTTCAAGGTTTGAATGGAATAGTTGGCATCAGTGCAGGATGTCAACTTAAGACGGCGGCGAAGGAACGTTTCACACGTCAACTGCGGCGTCAAGCTCAATCTGGTACCTTACTGCACAACCCCAAACCGTAATGGACAAACGTGGGGGTTAAATGTCCAATCCCCCAGCCTCATGACAATTACAACCAAAAATATGCCCCCAGTGCTCGACGGCTCCTGCGGAGGAGTCGCTATGCTATGCGGAGCCTCCCTGGCTTACAGCGCGTACAGCGGTTATAATCCGTCGCCCGAAGATTTTGAAGCTACGGGGCTTCAAAATCTTCGGGTGACGGTCTCTTTCCAGACGAGGCAAGAAAAAGAGATCGCCCGACGACCAGAAAACGCCTGGAAGAGCTATTGGGCCTTAAAACATCTAATGAAAGGCGACGCACCAATATCCCTTAAACGCAAACTCATGGACATGTGCATCCTCCCCCTCTTGACATATGGTGCCCAAACCTGGTCTCTTACCAAACAACAGAGGTCCGATCTCGGGGTGTATCAGCGAGCAATGGAGCGCAGCATTCTAGGAGTCAGTCTAACAGACCGCATCAGAAATACTACTCTGCGCTCCAGAACCCAAATCACTGACCTCTGCCGTAAATCCGCCTAACTAAAATGGGACTGGGCTGGTCATATCTGCCGTATGTCAGAAGAACTTCGGGCCAAAATTACAACTCGGTGAACTCCTATAAATGGCAGACGACCCCGAGGCAGACCAAGAAAACGATGAGGGACGGGATGTACTGGAATACATCATGGAAGACTGATCCTCCATAGAACAGAACCGCGAAAGGTGGAAAGAGGTTGGAGAGGCCTTTGCCCAGCAGTTGGACGTTATGGACTGATAAGAAAATTTATCATCATATTTATCATTATTACAGCCCTTCACAAGTCCACTTCTGAACATAGGCTTCCCCCAATGAATGCCACAAAGCACGGTACTGAGCTACCTGCATCCATCGACTTCCTGCATGTCTTACCAGGTCGTCACTCCATCTAGTGGGGGGTCGCCCTGCTCTTCGCCTACCTGTACGAGGCTGCCACTCGAGAACCTTTTTTTTTCCCACCGGCTGTCGGTTCTTCGAGCTATATGGGCGATCCATTGCCACTTTAGTTTACTAATCCGTTGGGCTATGTCGGTAGCTCTGGTTCTACTGCGGATATCTTAATTTCTAAGTTTATCATGCTGAGAAACCTCGAGCATAGCCCTCTCCATAGCTCGCTGAGCGACCTTGAGTTTCCTCATACGGCCAGCAGTGAAGGACCACGTCTCAGTTCCATAAGTCATCACTGGCAACACGCTCGAGTTGTAAAGTCTCGTTTTCAAGTTTTGAGGTGTTCCTAACGAGAAGATGTGTCGTAATTTCCCGAACGCTGTCTTGAGTGAAGTTGGATTTACCTAGTCGGACTATTTATCTTAGGTAAACATACTAGTCAACAACTTCGAGCTTAGTGCTCCCAACAACTACTGGCATAGGTGTGACATGGACGTTATACATGATCTTTTTTGTCCATTTTCATCTTAAGACCTATCTGTTGGGAGGCACTATTGAGGTCAGTGAGCATAGTGCTTAGGTCCTCCAGCGATTCTGCGACAAAGACTATATCGTCGGCAAATCTAAGGTGAGTGATGTACTCCCCATTAATGTTAATACCGTATCCTTTCCAGTCCATTAGCTTGAAAACGTCTTCCAATGAAGCGGTGAAGTTTCGGGGATATAACGTCACCCTGTCTTACACCTCTCTGCAGTTGGTTAGGTTTCGTACTCTGGTTCTTTAATCGGATAGCCATCGTAGCCCTACTGTACAAACACTTCAGCACAGTTCATTTCAGGTATGAGAAATATAATTTTTAATTGATAAATAGACAAGATAAGAGACAAGATGGAGTAATGACCTGGAAAAACATGCAGTAAGTCGATGGGTGCATGTGGCTCAGGAACGTGGATGACATTACTTGGTGAAGGCCAATCAGTGGACTTGTTATAGTCTGTAATGACAACGATGATCACGAGACATAAAAGAGTACATTCAAAAGGTGTGTGATCTCATAAAGGATCTCACTTTTTGGTAATCTGTGGGCTACCACAGCACTGTTTTTTCTGTTGGTATCTTAATTGCCTACATGAACTACCAATGTGAGCACGAGAATTGTATGTTTATTAACTAAGGAGTAAGACGGTAATTTTTTGATGCTACCAAGGCTCAAAATCAGTCACGTAACTAAAATAATTGTGTGTGAACTTTAAAAGATAAATATTTAAAGCACGTTTAGAGAAGTAATTTAAAGTTACAAAATGCAGGTAAATTGGGGCGTTAAATATATGTTTAAAGATAGATATATTGGGTGGGAGCTTATTGGGTATTCTGCTAAAGTCAATGGCGAGTGGACAGGCCCTCATTACCGCTATCCTTAGTAGGCCTATGTAAGGTATAGATTATCTAGAAGAGATATAGTTTTTTTTTTCCATTTTTAGTGCTATTTAATGCTTCGATATATTTATTTTATTTAACACAGCACCGTGTGATGGGGCGAAACACAAAATCAAATCCAAAAATGATCAAAATAAATCCTTATTTATAATATTTTCATATTTTTTGATATCTTGCAATAATTTGATATTTTTAACCGACTTCAAAAAAGTACTAAATTCGACTGTTTGTTTATGTGTGTTACCTTAGAACTTTTTCTAGGTAAACCGATTTTGATGATTTTTTTTCTTTTGCTAGTGCTTCTCATGTGATCCTATATAAATTTGATCAAGACCTGGCCAGTATTTTTTGAGTTATCCTTAATAATGCGTTTTATTGACTTTGACTACATTAATGATGTTCTCATTTTATTTATATTGAAGTTGGTTATACAAAATTTTTAACTTTACCACTTGTATAAGGAGCGTTAGGGAGTACCGTGTATTGGAGATGCAAGAGTATTCATTACCCCATTCGTTTCGTGGATGACGTAAGAATCGATTATGGGAGCTTTCAGAAAAATCTTATATTTATATACGGTACACAAATTTAAAAGAAATAGTATGATCTGATATTTGAATTTCGTATTCGATTTTAATTTAAGTGAATGAACACTACTGCACAAATTTTTCAGACAAAATCCACCTGCTCTCATTAGACTTTTCATAGACGTTTCACATTCTGATAATAAGTCCAGGTTTGCATTGATTTAAGATGTTACCCAGACGGCAGCAGACTTTTCTCACCCTAAAAACAAACCCAGGCTTGCAAAGTGATTTCGGATGCTATAGGATACCTGGACGCCTTGTTGTTCGCCAACTGTTGCAGAGATTTTACATCCAAATACGAGTATATATCCACATCCACGGGACAATACTGACTGATGAATTATATTAACGTACGGCCTATATTATACCGTGTATGTAGTATACCGTATATAGTACCCCGTGTGGTGGCGGGTAAGAATACCTACAACCCCATATCTTCCCATGGGTGTCGTAAGAGGCAACAGAGGGAAACTGATACAGAAGAAGGGCAGAAGCATCTTTCTGATAACAGCAAAACAGCAATAAAAAACTGCGGTTGCCAACCCGCCCGCCAAGCGTGGCAACTATGGTAATATACCCCCCATGAGCAACGACACAAATAAACGGCCCCCAGTCCCCGGCGGCCCTGCTATTCCAGGCTACGGTGGCAACCATGGTAACGGCGGGGCAGGGGGTGCTAAGAATCTCCGGTGGAGGTTCGGTTGCCACCTATGACGACTCGACCTGGCAACATATAACGCACGCACCCTGAGGACTGACGATAAAATTCTGGAGCTGGAAGAAAAGATAGACAGGTTGCGCTGGAATATTATAGGATTATCCGGGGTCCGAAGAGAGGGGGAGGACACGGTAATCCTCAAATCCGGCAACTTATTCTATCACCGGGAGGGCGACCAACTGTCCCAAGGAGGTGTTGGATTTATCGTCCACAAGTCTCTCGTTAACAACGTTGTAAAGATTGGGAGTGTGTCAACGAGGGTTGCGTACCTTATGCTTAGAATCACCAAACGATTATCGCTGAAGGTCATACAGGTTTACGCTCCAACCTCGGCACATCCCGATGAGGTGGTGGAGAAAATGTATGAGGATATCTCTAGAGCCATGCATTCCTCCAAAACCCACTTTACGGTGTTAATGGGAGACTTCAACGCAAAACTAGGCACAAGAGAGGACGGTGAGCTGAAAGTAGAGAAATTCGGAATAGTGCAACGGAACACTAGGGGCCAGCAACTGGCCGACTTTATGGAGAAAATGGACTCTATATGATGAACTTTTTCTTCCAAAAGCAGCCCTCAGAAATTGACCTGGTCGAGCCCCGACGGTTCGACAAAAATGAGATTGACTTCATTATGACGACCAGACGACAACTGTTCAGTGAAGTCTCAGTGATCGCGAGGGTTAAAACTGGCAGCGATCACCGAATGGTGAGGCACTGAACCTAAACGATAAGTTGGAGAGGTCACATCTAATGAAGTCAACGCTCCGTCCCCTCGTGCTCTAATCCAAAGCCCGAAAACTATCAGCCCGAGTTACAAAATCGTTTTCAGTGCCTAGAAGATTGCAATGAAGTGGACGATATGAATGATAAGCTTGTGGAAACTGTCCATGCGGTGGAAGCTAAGTTCTGTAAGAAGTCGCAGAAGAACATAAAAGCTCTCCGATCACACTCTTAATCTCATGTTTGTTATACGGGAGATGGAACTGCAGTCTTCAGCAGCTTTGACAGCATACAGGCAACTGAACAGACAGATTGAAGAAGTGATCGAGCGGAACCAGGGCTCCAAAGTCTTTGCCAGAGATCTGTCTGCCAGAAAGAACCGACTGTCGAAGCTGAAGACCGAATGTGGCAGCATCGTTTCCGGGACACCTGAGATTTTGAGTGAGATTGAGAGGTTCTATGGGTAGCTGTACACGTCATCGTTGGAGCCACACGCAAGTGTAATAAACGATCCAAGAGCAAGTTTTATCCGATACTATTCCGATGATATCCAGTCTGAGCGAGATTAGAACGGCTCTCCAGCACCTTAAAAATGGCACGTACGCGGGCGAGGATGGAATTACAGCGGAGCTTCTGAAAGCGGTTGGAAAACTGGTACTCGAAGTCCTTCAGAAGCTCTTTAATTCCGTCCTCCATGGTGGCATTATACCGGAGGCGTGGAGCAGAAGTGCGTTGGTCTTGTTCTTCAAGAAAGGCGACAACGCTCTCTTGAAGAACTACAGACCGACTTCCATTCTGAGCCGCGTCTACGTGCTGTTTTCGAGGGTCATTACGAATCGTCTCGCATGCAGACTCGACGATTTCCAGCCTCCCGAACAAGCCGGTTTCCGAAAAGGCTTTAGCACCATAGACTACATACATACCCTTCGGCAATTTGTACAGAAGACCGAAAAGTACAATCTGCCACTTTGTCTTGCATATGTGGACTATGAGAAAACCTTTGATTCCGTCGAAATTTGGGCGGTGCTGCAGTCCCTTCAGCGCTGCCAAGTGGACTGTCGGTATGTCGAAGTGCTGAAGTGTTTGTACAGTAGGGCTACGATGGCTATCCGTGTACAGAAACAGAGTACGAATCCTATCCAACTGCAGAGAGGTGTAAGACAGGGTGACGCAATTTCACCGAAACTCTTCACTGCTGCATTGAAAAACGTTTCCAAGCTACTGGACTGGAAAAGATACGGTACAAATGTCAATGGCGAGTACATCACTCACCTTCGATTTGGCGACGATATAGTCCTTATGGCAGAATCGCTGGAGGACTTAAACACTATGCTCAATGACTTCAATAGTGTCTCCCTACGGATAGGTTTTAAGATGAACATGGACAAAACAAAAATCATGTTTAACGTCCATGTCATACCTATGCTGGTAGTTGTTGAGAGCACTAAGCTCGAAGTTGTTGACGAATATGTTTACCTGGGACAAATAGTCCGACTAGGTAAGTCCAACTTCGACCGAGAGGTCAATCGACGAATTCAACTCTGTTGGGAAGCGTTCGGGAGATTACGAGCCATCTTCTCGTCAGGCATACCTCAAAATTTCAAAACTAGATTGTACAACCAGTGCGTGTTACCAGTGATGACCTATGGATCTGAGACGTGGTCCTTCACTGCTGGCCGTATGAGGAAGCTCAAGTTCGCTCAGCGAGCTATGGAGAGGGCTACGCTCTGGGTTTCTCTTCGTGATAAACTTTGAAATGAGGATATCCGCAGTAGTACCAGAGTAACCGACATAGCTCAAAGTATTAGTAAGCTGAAGTGGCAATGGGCCGGCCTTATAGCTCGAAGAACCGACAACCGATGGGGAAGAAAGGTTCTCGAGTGGCAGCCTCGTACCAGCAGGCGAAGTGTAGTGTGTTTCCCACTAGATGGAGTGACGACCTGGTAAGACATGCAGGAAGTCAATGGATGCAGGTGGCTCGGGACCGTGCTTTGTGGCATTCCTTGGGGGAGGCCTATGTTGAGCAGTTGACTTGTGAAGAGCTGTAATGATGATGATGATGACGGCCTATAGATACTTTACACAATAATAATTATGTGTTATTCGGTGAGTGACGCGAATTTCAACGCATTCTTTTTACTTATTACAAGCCAGTGCTTGTTTAAATTCACACCTGGTGGTAAGTAGTGATGTAAGCCTAGATGGTAAATTGCACTGTCTTAGTTTAACAAAAGCCTATTCATTCTTGCCTTAGCCAATATTGTTATTTGTTGAAAATACAGACCGAGCTGATTATTCCACTCTTTGCTGAACGCATTTCGAAAGACGAAGCTAACCGTTTGATTCGTAAGTCGTCTGTCTGTCTGCATTTTGATTTTCAACTGAGGATTGATGAAGGTATCTATAGGCCGTACGTTAATATAATTCATCAGTCAGTTTGGTCCCGTAGATGTGGATATATACCATAGCGGTTACGGTAAAAATTAGTGGAAAGGCTAATTAAAAAGCAATGATCTTTTATTTTTCAATATCAAGTAACAGTTCGTATTTAAACGCTGAATATTTTAAAATTCAATTAGGTATGGTTTATTTTTGATAAAAATAAAGTGACAAACGAAATTACAGTCCACCTGATAGTAGTCCTGATTAATCAGTTAGCGTGATTTGATATATATTATTTTTCATAGTCTATACTAACGTAAATACTACTATATTTATTTTTCATAGTCCTGCATTGTCATCCGATACTGAGCTTTAAAATTTCAAGTCTCTAGCTCATCGGGAAGTGCTCGAAAATTGAGTTGCAAGATAAAAACGTGGTAAAAATAATTATTATCTTCATCATTACAGCCAACCAAGGAGCGCAACAAAGTAGGTACGGTCCTGACCGGCATGCATAGACATAGCGCGAAAAAAAAGTGTCGCCTGATATAAAATATCAAACTTTTCTTTTCATCTTATTTTCTAGTACAACCTTTATGTCTAAGTAAACGTACCAGCGTTTATATTTAAGTTATTAGGTATTTACGTAAATAAGAACCATAATTTATAATATTTGCCTCCCTAACTCAGCCTAATAGAGCATCCTGAATGTAGCATTCACTTCGTTTTTATCCATATATTAATAAAGAGAATTGCTTTTCCCTAGTAACTTGGAACCTATCCAAAATATTAATATACATTTATACGTAGCTTCACACTTGTAATCCACCGAGGGTGCAGGCAGAGACCGAAGAACAACAAGCTACTCGGACCACGTTTAGCCAAAAAATATGGGTTTAGATGAAAAATTGTGATAGTGGGCTAGTCAAGAAACACAGTTGGCACGTTATTTTTTGTTATTAGGCCCCCATAAATACGGGACCTATTGTAAGACCAAAATGGGTCAAATATTAACAAATATAGTTTTTAGAATAAGTTTGCCTAACTTTTTGGAATGTTAAAATTTTTTTTCATCTCCGTTTGTCTCATTTAAATCTTAGCAAGTTTTATATCCAACAAAATTGTTTCTACTATAAAATAGAATAACATAAAAGGTAAATAAAAGCTAATTTTCTATTAAATATTATCCTATTGGGCCGGATCTACATTTGGTCGCCGTCAAGTGGTCGCCGTCAAGTGGCGCCAACATGTATTATGATTGCTAATTCGGACGCCAAATTATGTGTCATCAAGTGATACGCCGTTGTAATACCATATCTGATACATCCCGGCGAACTCTGCATTGCCGGTCCCAAGCCCGGATGAGAAAAGAGGAGGGGTGGTTCCGCCGGAGAGAGTGGGTGTATCCGGTTGACTAACGCACCCACCTGTGCTAGGACCTCTGCAGTTGAGCGCCGTACGCGGGGATGAAGATGTCCTGGAGGGTTAAGCCAATCGTCACTGGGATATATAGTTGCGAGAGGAAACACGCCCTCATTGGTCCTGTTTTCAAGCTAAACGGTGGCTCTATCTGCTAGCCACAGGTAGGGAAATGGCCAAGCGCCCCGTAAGAAGGTCGCAGGCGAGGGACGTGGGGGCTGCCTAGTTTCCTGAAAAGGGCTAGATGGTGGTAAAGGCCATGCTGACGGAGCAAGTGACAGTCATTCAGGCAGCGGGGATGGGCCTTTTCAGCCCTGTCTGCCAACTGAATCAAGCTCCCGATGTCGCGCTGTGAGCCAACTTCGCGTCCCTATATTACCCCGGTAATTCTAATGCCTGAAATTTTATTATTATTATATATTTAAAGTAGGGCGTTCCCAAAGGTGCGGGCTCCATGGAGGGTGGGAAGCCGGGGGACGATTCTTCAAACTAAATTAATAATGGACGACTTAAGGCCCAAAATAAAAGAAGGAGAGGTGTCAGAGATGACTACCAGAGGCACCAACACTCAAGGAGAAACTGCCAGTAAAATGGTGACTGCTCAGAGCACGTCATCCAGCGTAGATGGCCCTTTCAAGGGAATTTCCGCGCTGGAGGCTCCTAAAACCAGTTACTCGGAGCTGGATGCGGATAAGGAACAAGGGACCGCGAGTAGAAATACTCCTAAGGAACCCCTTAGAACGGAGGACCTCTTCTCAGCTACCTGGTAATTGGTGAGCCGTAAAGGGAAAGGCAAGGTACCCAAAAAGGTGACTAGCCAGGGAGCGGAAGTAAGGTTAAGAAAAAGAACAGGAAGCAGAGAGAGAGGAAGTAAAGAAAGGGCAGAGCTGGCTGCTTTCAAAACTAATACTAAGGAGGCTGAGCAAGCTGCTGCTCCTGAGTTGCTTGGACCTGGACCCAGTAGTCGTACTAAAACTAGAAAGGATAAAAATCCTGCCCAAGTGAAAGGTACGGCTGTTGGAACCGTTTCCAAGAAATCCGCCAGGAAGCAGAGAGCAGCCAAGCGTCCTGGTAAAAAAGAAAGAGCAGCCAAAAGGAGGCTGGACGAGACCACCCCACCGAGAGGCGTGCATAAAAAGGTGAGACTCGAACGGCAATCCAAGGCTACAAAGACCAGCTATGCTTCTGCAGTCAAAGCTGAATTGTGTGTGGCCCTAACGTGTGCGCGTACAGGACACATCACAAAAGTAGTAGCTGACGACATCCTCGTATCTATCTAGAGGAAGATGATCAGTGAGGCTTGGAGTAGCCAAAATCCTGAGGCATCGGGCCCAGTCTTTAGAGGCAAACCCGTCTACACGTAGGGTGTCCTAAAGCTGTGGTGCGACGACCAAAAGGCTTTAGATTGGTTGAAGGGGAACATCGCTACCCTCGACCTCAAATCCAACACCTCGCTGGTCATCAAGAAGCAGTCGGAGATACCACAAAAGGTCAAATGTGATATCCTCATCCCAGACGCCCAGGGGGCCTGTAAAGACGCACGCGACATTGGTCGTGTGCTGGTGTACCCGAACCGCTGGGTAAATATAAAAGATTGGCTGCTACTCAAGGCCGACAAACAGACGGAAGGGTGGTTACTCGTTGTTTCGGTGCCGGAGGATTATATCCGGACTCTGTTGAGAGCCGGACGCTGCCTCGCATGTGTATTTGGGGCGGTCTACGTAAAATTTCAGGGTTGTAGAGGTAAATTCTATGATATTTCACCGAGAAAAGAGGCGGTAAACAACCCAAAAGCCGCGGACACTGGTGCCATGGACACCGAGGCAGCAGGATCACTGGACCCCAAGACCAGTAACTAAACGGCCTGCACAACCGAGTCGAAGCCACCAGCGGAGATTGGGCTCAGCAGCAGTTTACTGAGTGACGAGGAGGGCTGCACTTTGCCGTCCAACTCCGACTCGGTGGCTGACAATGAGACCCGAGATCTGCTGGCAGGCTTATTTTTCGTCATTCGTCAATGATGACGTGCCCTTTGTCCAAAACTAGCCTTGTGCAGGCCAACCTCCACCGCAACTCCATTACGCAAGTGGTTGGAGGCTCAACGGACGGCCATAGCCCTAATCCAAGAGCCTTGGGTTTGGGCCAGTAAAATCAAGGGCCTATACAGCCTAAAATGTAAGTTATTCCACAACTCTGAGCACGACAAGCCTAGAGCGTGTATTTATACTACTAAAGATGCACAACCATTAACAGATTTCTGTTCCAGAGACATGTATGCCATAGCATTACAAAACACACAGAAGGAAAGAATAGTCGTCGACTCGGTCTGGCTACTATACAAGAAAGCCAAGTCCTAATACAAAAAAATGTATTAGGTATCCACGCTCGACAGGGTGGCATAAATTCTGTGGTAACATAGAAACCTGTGAACAAGCGAACCGGATAAAGAAAATCCTAGCTAAACAGAACACGCCGGGATCCATCTCTTTAAAGAAACCCGACGGAAGCTACTCAATATCGCCGGACGAACGCATCTTAATTGAAACGCACTTCCCAGGTTGCTGCGTAACTCAGGGGGTAAACCGGCATGAAGATGCACCACGCATGTTCACTGTAATGTAACGATGGACAAAATCCATTGGGCCATTTACAGTTCCCTACAAGGCGGCAGGACCTGACGGCATATTTCCGGCATTGCTACAGTGGGGAGGTAAAGCCCTAATAGTCAGACTTGTTGCCATAATGAGAGCCTGTTTGGCTCTTAAATATGTTCCTATGGGATGAAAGGAAGTGAAAGTCACATTCATACCCAAACCAGGTAAGAGCGACTATACATACTCTAAATCTTACAGACTCATTAGCCTCACATCCTTTCACCTAAAGACAATGGAGAGGATGTGTGAAAGGGAATTAAGGGGGTCGGCGCTAATGAACTTACCGTTACACGACAAACAACACGCCTACAGCTTAAGTAAATCCACAAAATTGGCACTTCACCAGGTAATATCAAAGATTGAAGAAGCCATCCAAAACAAAGTAATATGTCTAGGTTCCTTCATATAATATATAGATGATGCTTTTGACAGAACGAAATTCTCCAGCATAAAAAGTGCACTCAGTACACATAAACTTGAACCGGCACTGATTGAATGGATAGTAAACATGCTCAGTACACGAACAATAACGTTTGCTGGTGAATCTCAAACAATCCAGATTAAGAAAGGCTGCCCGCAGGGTGGGGTTCTTTCACCTCTCCTGTGGAATATGGTCATTAATGAACTCATCAGCAAATTAAATGTCAATCACTTCTACACAGTAGGTTATGCTGATGACCTGACAATACTGCTCTCTGGAAAGACAGCAAGCATGGTGTACGACCAGACCCAAGCGGCTCTCCGTATGGTGGAGACATGGTGTAGGGAATATGACTTGACAGTCAATCCAAATAAAACGGTTCTAGTAATATTCACACAAAAACGAATGCTGAATAACTAATATCTCCCAAGTCTCTTCAGCACATAACTCCAGCTATCCTCCGAGGTAAAATATTTAGGTCTTACCTTGGACAGTAAACTCAACTGGAATAAACACATAGGAAACAAAATCAACAAAGCTAGTATAACTTTCAGGCAATGGAGAAACATGATTGGCAAAAGATGGGGTGTGACGCCAAAAATCATACTGTGGCTGTACAAAACTGTAATTCGGCCCATGATCACATACGGCGCTCTGGTATGGTGGACCAAAACAAATGAAGCCACCACTATAAAAAAGCTTCAGCTTTACCAGAGACTGGCGTGTATGGCTGCCACAGACTGCATAAGAACTACGCCAACAGCAGCCTTAGAGGCGATGCTGGAGCTAACCCCGCTTCATCTACACATACAACAAGAAGCGACTTTAGCTGCCATTAGACTCAAGACCCTAAATCTTTGGAGTAAGAATAGAGTCCCTCATACAGGCATAATTGATATAATTCACTCAAAAGGTCCTATCTTACAAGCCAAGTACGATAACATCCCTAAACAATTTGTATTCGATAAGAAGTATAAGACACAATTAAATGAAACCAGCCAGCCGGAAAGATTAAGGCCAAAAGAGCTTAGAGTCTTCACCGATGGTTCTAAAACTAATGAAGGTGTAGTATCTGGAATCTTCTCTGAAGACCTCAACATCCACATATGCCCACCGCTGGGTACCTACAACACAGTCTTTCAGGCTGAATGTAAGGGTTTCATTCAGGCGGCCATAGCAATAGATGCTAGTAAGGCTAATGACTTCTCCATCAGAATACTGACCGACTGTAGGCTTGTAGCCTTGAGTTGCAATGTGGTGAACTCGTAACTAATATATGAATGCCATCAACGATTAAATGAGGTATGTAAACACAACAATGTAACTATGCAATGGATAAAGGAACTGGCTAGAAGAGGATCGGCTCTGCCACTATAGGGCCGGAACCAATCATACCAATCCCCTTTGGTAACGTTCGTTCACTGGTACGTAGACACTTCACTAATCAACACGCTCAACTTTGGAAAAATCTAGTAGACTATAGACAAGCTAGGGACGCCCTGCCTGAAATAAACAGTCGTTTAACCAAGGATCTGAACAAGCCGCAGATCAAGATAGTAACAAGTGCTATCAATGGAAACAGCACCTTTAACAAACATTTATTTACCATATGTGTTACAGACAGTCTCTTGTGCAGGGCATGTATGGGGGAGAAAGAAACGGCGGCCCACGTGTAGCTGACATGTCCGGAAGTTGCTGCATACAGGGCTAAACATCTTGGCACGCCGGGATCATTGTAACATCATAGGACTGTTGAACTTCTTCGGAGAGATTTCATGGCTCGAATAAATACATTATTCCTGCCCATACGCAAAATACGCGCTAAGACGTGGAGTTGCGGAATACAGCCCGTTTATTTAATTCAATTCAATACATCCCGCTGCAAAATCGATCGATATTGTGAACGTATTTTGATACTGTATCACGATACGATGATGCAATACGATACTTGATACGCCGCGAGCCATCTCTTAAGCCGGGTCTACATTTGTATCATTTTAGTGTATAAAATAAAAGAGTTCGTTAAATTATATAGTTATAACATTTGTTTTTTATTTTAATAACACATCCAGAATGGATTGGGTGCGAGCGTGTAGATACTATCTTAGTATCTAACACTGCCCGACCCGGGGATCGAACCCAAGACCTCACGCTTAGATATCGGCAACTATTGAAATTCGTCCATAAAAACTAATTTAAGATAATGTTAGAAATACTTTATTTTCAACAGCTTTATAGATTTTTAAATTTAGTACTAATTAGATTTATTTTTAGTAGTGATTGTATTTTTAGTTTATTTAAAGTTTAATATTGTTATTTAATGACTAGATAGTTAAGTGTATGTACCTAGATAGTTATTATTAAGTTATTATTCAAGTAGGTCTAATAAAATAAAAGAATTGGTTAAATTATATAGCTATAACACTTGTTTCACTATTTTTTATTTTAATAACACATCCAGAATGGATGGTGTGCGAGCGTGTAGATACTAAGATGATGACTGAAAGAGTATGAAAGGAAAGTATACGCCACTGATCCCAATTAAGTTAGGACAAGTACAGGTGAATGGTGACACACAATAAAAAAATATTTAAAATGTCATCTCTATAATTATGTAGCGACTGTTTTATTAATTGATAAAACAATCCCACCAAAAACACAACAACCAAAAATGGCAAGTCTGACAACGGAATTCTTCTACTGCAAAAAGTTGTGAGATCTAACATACAAACATTGCAAGGTAGTAAAAAACTTTTAAAAGGAATGGTCACATCACGTTACTTTACTTTTTTATTGGTAAGTTTCCTAGTCCAACCTAGCAACAAATGAAACATTTAGTAAAATTTTATACATTAGTATTTGTCTATACAACTAACAATACTTAATATTTAACAACTGGGTACAAATATTAGCACAGTTGAAAAATTACACTCGCTATAATGCTTAATAATGAATGAATATAGATACTTAACTACATCTACAATCTACTTATTAAATAATTTAACATTGCCCTGCCTCGGATTAATTCACTTCAATTCTCCGTGGAGGTGTAGGTGGTTTGTGTACTGGAGTCATTATTATCATCTACAGTAGCGGGGATATCACTTGGAGCTGACAAATGTGCATGAAGCGAGATGTTGTGTAGTACACAACATTCAAGTGTTATTTTGCTGGCAACGGTGGGATTATAATGAAGGACCCTGTCACGAAGCAAACACCTAGAACGTGTTTTAAGTAATCCGAAGCAGCGCTCAATGCATCTCCTGGCTTGCATATGACGAGTGGTGTGCAATTCCTCTCGAGACCCATGTGGAGCATTTAATATTGGAGTAATAAGCCAAGGCCCTTGTGGATAACCAGAATTCCCTGAAAGCAAGAAGTTATGAATGAAAAAAGATTTAAAGCATACTTACCTAAGTTATACTACTTGTTAGACATTTAAATATATATATTCCATTAAATATGGAATATATATATATTTAAATGTCTTACTTACCAAGTAACCAAACATGTTCACCACTTTCATGAAGGTGACGCATATAGGTTTCTACGAGACTCGATGACTACATGTGGGAATCATGTGTTGCTCCACCAAACTTAGCATTTAAGTTTATTATTGGAACGAAGTTCCTTATCGCACCGTACGAATTTGATGGATGGCTGCTAGGCGATAAAAAGTGTAAGATTTTTCCGTCGCGAACCCTTTTCTATAGTGCAAGCGAGATGGAATAATATCCATCTCCCTCGCACTTTTTCTTATCTTGCTAGTAATTCATTTATTTGTATTTGTTAATCAATAACATAATATGTTTATCAATAATAATTGTAAAACTGCTCCTTCATTTTCGGGATAGTACAGCTCACGATTGTTGGTTGTTATCGGTTGCTAATTAAAACTTGGTTCTATTTTACGTTATACTAATTTATTAACTCACACTTTAGTCTAATCAAACAACAATGTTTTAAGATAACGATTACATTCATTTATCATTACGATTACTTATTTCTAACGACGGACAGATGAATAGTTTTAGCAAAGATGGTATAATAAAATTTTAATATGATGTAAGATTATGAATCCGATTACTGCGCAGTATCCTTTTTTTCGAGAGCGTGCATAGATAACGCATTAACCCAATGCCAACCTAATGCAAGACTCTGAGTTGCCAGGTTAATAATTAAATATTACTACGTTAGATTACATAATATACTACTAAAGGAACTTCGTTCCAACCGAGTGTTACACGACACTCACGCATGTTTATTATTTTTAAATTATGATCACATACCTGAAAATGCAATTTAATGTAGTATCAAATAAAATTGGTAGTTATGAGTAGTTAGTTTGTACCAGTTCTGGCTCACTGAGTCAGAACTGGTACAACCTCATCGGCTAACGGTGGGTCAACGGATCCTAAAAAGTCCACTCATTCTGAATCCTATCAACATTCCAGTCCCATCTTTTACAATTCCTTTTTAAAAACTCTAGATGATATTGTAAAGGTGATCGTCCATATGAATCAAAATATTGACCGATGCCATTCGTATCAATATATAAAGTAATTGTAAGTCTGGTTTATCATCTGTATCCAAATTGCATATTATATACGTTGGTAAGTGGGTATACATTGGCAGTCTATTAGCAGTATAAACATTATTTTCTAGACTGGGATGAATCTTTTCAGATGTTGTTGTACATCTACTGTATGCATAATATTACTCCTATTAGTAGATTATTACAGTACCAATCTATTCAATGGTTAACATAGGAATGATCAATTATAGTGATTTGTAAATATTAAATCGCATTCTTTTGTGATGATTTGTAGAAGTCATCGGTGTAGCGCAAGTCGCAACACGAAAGAATGCAAGATAAGCTGTTGACTCATAAAGTTACTATCAGTTTCACTGCGAAAATGCTTTAGATTAGAATTATAGTGATTTGTTTATATTAAATCGCATTCTTTTTTATTATAATTTGTAGGAGTCATCGGTGTAGCAACAAGCTTATGTCTCATTCTTTCAGGTGGAAAAATGGGAGATAAGCTTGTTGACTCATAAATTTACTATCAGTTTCATTGCGGAAATGCTTTAGATTAGATATAAGTTATTGGTGCTATATAAGACGGAGCAGCTGCAGTCATGGAGTCAGTGTATGGTCGTTTGACCGCAGTGGATCTACCAATACTACGTTTGTGTTACTTCAACCCATCAATGGTCCGAACCCATCAATGGTGCGTGCGTGCGTGCGAGTGTGCGTGCGTGCGTGCATGCGTGCGTGGTGCGTGCGTGCGTGCGTGCGTGCGTGCATGCGTGCGTGCGTGCAGTGTGCGTGCGTGCGTGCGTGCGTGCGCGTGAGCGTGCGCGTGCTCGTGTGCGTGCGTGCGTGTGTGTGTGTGTGTGTGCGTGTGTGTGTGTGTGTGTGTGCGTGTGCGTGTGTGTGTGTGTGTGTGTGTGTGTGATTAAGTGTCAACAAATTGATATTAACATGATAACTGTGTTGTTGCAGAAATCATTCAGCTTCGATGAAAATACCTATAATCAGTATTACTACTCGCCACTCTCCTCAAGAAGAGGTGATGAGTGATGAACACATGCGATGGTGGAAAAGAAAATCGCAATTGATTAATCTTTTATTTGAAGCTGAACCAAAAATAAAAAATGGAAAGCTGTTATCGTCAACCGTAGCACGAGCCGCTAGAGATGGTGTATCATACATTTCTACTAATTCTGACGACGGAGACCAAGGGAAGCATCTCATAAAAATTGAAATGTACGATATGAAGAAGATATCCGAGATTACAACTACTGATCGTGGGAAACATGCTTCCAAGAGGATTAAATATTATGGAAAGACTAATAAGAATAGCATCTACGTACTATACTACAAAGACAATAGCAGAAAGTAAAAAGTTAAAAAATACTTTTTTAACAATGACAGTCATTAGCTGATCATTAGTGAATGTGATTCTGTTTATCTAAATTACTTTTGTGTACTTATTAGATTCAACGAGCTGTCGTCTTGTGCTGCTGAGAGAAAGACAAGAGCGGAAGGAAGAGATGAGTGTGGCATACGTGTACAGAACATGTCATTGAATAGCAAAACTACAACAATGAGTGGAGATGAAAAAGAGAAGTATATGCAGTACTCAAGAGCTGAATATCCATTCTTCAGTTCAAAATCTAGTCGGTTGCTCAGTTTTGAAGACTGGCCTCTCGTTACACGACAAAAGCCGGAAGATCTTGCAGAAGCCGGTTTCTTTTATACCGGCCACGCAGACAGGACTAAGTGTTCCCATTGCGGTGGTGGTTTAAAAGATTGGGAAGATGATGATAATCCTTGGCAGCAGCATGTTCCTCATCCGGCTAGCAGTGAAGGACCACGTCTCAGTTCCATAGGTCATCACTGGCAACACGCACTGGTTGTACAGTCTCGTTTTCAAGTTTTGAGGTAAATTCCCGAACGCTGCCCAACCGAGTTGAATCCGTCGATTGACCTCTCGGTCGAAGTTGGACTTACCTAGTCGGACTATTTGTCCCAGGTAAACATACTCGTCAACAACTTCGAGCGTAGAATTTATAACTTGGCAAGTTTTAATTGTCAATAAATTAAGTAACTTTTAGGCCGGGTCCACATATGATCATCTTAACGTACTAGTGTCAAAAAACGAATTCATATTTAATAAAATTTATTTAACTTATTTATTGATTATTTAAAAAAAGTTAAATAAAAATCTAATCCTCGTATCTTTTTCAAGTCAAAAATTGTCAAGTGTAGCAGCGTGTATCCGCTGATGATGATAATCGGGAAAAACCCATTAAAGCTGGGTCCACATTTGTGTCACACTTGTGTCATCATGAATTTCAAAATCAGGCATATCGTAACGAGTATTTGTGGATGCCTATTTCGACCATATCGTATCTCTCACCGTGTCATGCCACAGTTATGCCATAAATTACGTCGACACTTACGATACTGTATCTTGTTAGCGTATCACCAACGTGTGTCGTCATGTGTAGACGCTCAATTTTCCTACGATCCTCGTATCTAAATCTTCCGTTCTTCGTATCTGTTCTTTGTGATTCAGTCAGCAACTCTCATTCAGTTCCGACATTGACCCAGAACCCATCTCTGTGATAGCTCAGAGTGTAGCAGTATCATGTGCTTGTTTTATTGTCATAAGTCAAAACAGGGTAAAATAAAGACAGAGACGTCGTTGGTGGCAGATAGTACTGAAGGCTTAGACAAGTCACATTTTCATTAAGGATAACGAAATCAGAGAACTGCAAAATGTATGGAACTGACATATGCTTTCGAAAGATGACGTGATCGATCGTTTTCGATCGCTAATTGCTAGACAATGTCAAACTGCGTAACGAAACGATAAAGAAAAATAACAACACGAACGATATTATCTTAGCAATGCGTAGACAAGTGGCACTTTTGATATTTGAAATCGCTGAGATGTCGAAACGTTCACTCGACAACTTAGCGAACACTTGGACCCTTTAGAAAAGCAACATAATATGGCTGATTGTTAGGCAGCTGTTGGTGTTGTTTGCATCAATTATTGCTTGTTTCTTCTTTTCGTGGTTTTTGATAAAAATGCATACGGTGCGTTTACTAAGGGCTGCACATAATGAGAGTGTGGTTTAGGCGTCAAAAAGATACAATTACTGGCAAAAATGGAAAGAGGAAGATATGCCTGAGTTACTGTTTGTTTAACATTTCCGTTTGAATAAGAGCTCCTTTCGGCGGCTTTGCAGCGATTTCACACTTCGCTAAGAGGATCTGAATAAATCCTTTGAAAATTAAGGTAACCTTACTAAACGTTTACAAATAAATAAAAAAACAATAGATTTGATGCAACTACGTTTGATTTCAAAATTTTCTTTACCTACTTTGTGTTTTTAGTTTTGCTCACTGCTCTTAGTTTTCGAGCTACTGGTTTCTATGAAAGGATCGTGGGTGTTAGTCAAAATTTAACGCAAAGAACAACGAGCCAGTGTTTCCGGCAAGTCGTTGATGCGTTCAACCACCCCGCACTCATGAGCAAGTGGATTCAATTTCCACAAACAGTACAAGAAAGATCATTAATCAAAGAACAGTAATTAATCATGCTTACATATGTTTCTAGTCATTATGGTTAGCTAAAACTAAAGTATGTTAAGTATATCTTAACTACAGTAATTATTAAATTTAAATATCATGATAAGGTTGTTACTTGTCTGTCATATTATATTACAAAAATCTTAATTTTTAGATTTCAAAGGAAGTATTATTTGCCTGAAGTGATAGGATGCATATATTGCACCCACATTGCAATAGTAAAACCAGCTGAAGAAGAGCATGCTTTCTATAATGAAAAGGATATAATTCGTTCCATTGTTCAGCCTTTCGTCTTATCTATTGTTCCTTGAACACCGTCATTGCCGCTCTTATCTATTACTCGTTATAGACCATGTTTACAAGTGCTATTGTATTATAATTCTTTGTTCACAACTACCACGCTATTCTGAACCATCAATAAAACACATTCCTTAATTTTGTTACAATTTTATTTCCAAAATGTTATTGCTTATTATCTATAAAATAGGGCGAAATATCTCATCCACTAAAATATCGTTGTAGTGTGTAAAATGGTTTCGACATCTCAGCGATTTCGAATGTCAAAAGTGCCACTTGTCTACGCATTGCTAAGATAATATCGTTCGTGTTGTTAGTTTTCTTTATCGTATCGTTACGCAGTTTGACATTGTCTAGCATTTCGCGATTAGCGATCGAAAACGATCGATCACGTGATCTTTCGAAAGCATATGTCAGTTCCATATATTTTGCGGTTCTCTGATTTCGTTATCCTTAATGAAAATGTGACTTTGTATAAGCCTTCAGTACTAACTGCCACAACGACGTCTCTGTCTTTGTTTTACCCTGTTTTGACTTATGACAATAAAACAAGCACATGATAATGCTACACTCTGAGCTATCACAGTGATGGGTTCTGGGTCAATGTCGGAACTGAATGAGAGTTGCTGACTGAATCACAAGGAACAGATACGAAGAACGGAAGATTTGGATACGAGGATCGTGGGAAAATTGAGCGTCTACACACTGACGACACACGTTGGTGATACGCTGACAAGATACAGTATCGTAAGTGTCGACGTAATTTATGGCATAGCTGTGGCATGACACGGTGAGAGATACGATATGGTCGAAATAGGCATCCACAAATACTCGATACAATATGCCTGATTTTGAAATTCATGGTGACACACGTGTGATACAAATGTGGACCCAGCTTTAATGGGTTTCCGATTATCATCATCAGCGGATACACGCTGCTACACTTGACAATTTTGACTTGGAAAGATACGAGGATTAGATTTTTATTTAAATTTTTAAAATCCATATTATCCATACTAATATTATAAATGCGAAAGTGTTTGTTTGTCTGTTTGTTTGTTTGTCCTTCTTTCACGTCGCAACAGAGCGTCGGCATGGCATGATTTTTGGATGGGGATAATTCGGTGGCTGTAGAGTGACATAGGCTACTTTTTTCAGCGGAAAACATATCATTCCGTGGGAAAATCGAATATGTTGCAAAATTTAATTCAGCTAGGTGGCGCCACCGTGATTCTACAAGACGGACGACGGTACGATGGACGAACACAGAAGGTCAGAATATCTGGATTATTATGTCTTTTTACCGAAATTAAGATAAAAATGTATGGATCTGTATTTTTCCACGCAGGACCGGGAAGAGCGATAAAAATATAAAATTCACCAGCTGATTTTCTTCAAACGTTTTGGTGCATCGTAATTCACAGAATAGGCGATAACCTCGCAGACGATATAAAGTAATCCGTTGATGCTCTGCCTACCCCGCAAGGGTTACAGGCGTGATTATAAGTATGGATCAAATGCTATCACCACCTGTCACGCTTTCACCCTTAACTATTACTTAACAATGGTAGAAACAGTTCTTAGTAAGCCTTATTAATAAGCCTTAGTAATATTTATTGAACGGAAATGAATACAGTTCTTATATGTGGTTATGAATGAATCAGTATTACAATAAGAAAAATTGTGCAAAATTATAAGAAAAATATTTTTGAGAGTTCTTATTAACGAACGTATACATAGTTTAAATTGATTCCGCTAGATGTCGTTACTAGGTTTTAAAACGCGGTAACGAAATGTTTCCTGACATGTACTTAACTTGTCGTTGAGCCGCGCGTCAACATATAGTGTATACGGTACCTATACGCTTAAATTGTTTCTATTTCGTAGCTTATTCGACTACCTGCTTTCGATTTTTGAATTGGTTTTCGTTGTTTTAGGTTGCTTAACAATATTTCAAAGGAATATTAATAGTATAGATAGTGTATACGGTACCTATACACTTACTTCTTTTTTCGTTGGTTATATTTATATTGACTACTGCTTTCGATTTCGGTTTTCTGCGATTTGTTTTGTGATTTGGTTTAAGTTGATTCGATTTTTTTTGGCTATCGTTTTCGGATTCGTGTTGTGTCTTGAATTGGTTTTGTTGTTTTGATTTTAAAAATATTTAAAAGGAATATTTATTCCTTTTAGATATTTTGGATTTGCTTTAAAAAAATATATAAAAATTTAATTCCTTTTAGGTATTTTAACGTTTTTATAAATAGGTTTTCTTACTTCATAATGCCTCGCAAACGTAAGTCCAGCCTTTCAAGAGTATCTTCTCAAGACAAGCGAAAAGATTAGCTCGATCGCTAGAATCTTTAGAAGATGCTGAACTGAGAAAACAAGAACAAGCAGAGCGTCAGGCTGCTGTTAGAGCTTCCGAAACACCTTCTCAAAGTCAGGAAAGGCGTCTTGAACAGGCAGAGCGTCAAGCTACTTTAAGAGCTTCTGAAACACCTGCTCAAAGTCAGCAAAGGCGTCTTGAACAGGCAGAGCGTCAAGCTATTTTAAGAGCTACTGAAACACCTAATCAAAGTCAGCAAAGGCGTCTTGAACAGACAGAGCGTCAGGCTGCTTTAAGAGCTTCCGAAACACCTTCTCAAAGTCAGGAAAGGCGTCTTGAACAGGCAGAGCGTCAAGCTACTTTAAGAGCTTCTGAAACACCTTCTCAAAGTCAGCGAAGGCGTCTTGAACAGGCAGAGCGTCAAGCTACTTTAAGAGCTACTGAAACACCTGATCAAAGTCAGCAAAGGCGTCTTGAACAGGCAGAGCGTCAAGCTACTTTAAGAGCTACTGAAACACCTTCTCAAAGTCAGGAAGGCGTCTTGAACAGGCAGAGCGTCAAGCTACTTTAAGAGTTTCTGAAACACCTTCTCAAAGTCAGCAAAGGCGTCTTGAACAGGCAGAGCGTCAATCTACTTTAAGAGCTACTGAAACACCTGCTCAAAGTCAGCAAAGGCTATTCGAACAAGCGGAACGTCAGGCCGCCTTAAGAGCCGCGGAAACACCTGATGAAACTCAACACAGACTCATTGAGCAAGCTGAACGTCAATCTACTATAAGGGCATCTGAAACACCAGAACAGACACAGGCGCGAAGAGATGCAAATGCACAGTTCTAAGCTGAACGTCGACAAAATTTTCAAAGAAACAATTGGTCGGTTTTTAATGACGCAGCATTCAATTACGATCCGTTGATTGATTATAAAAATCACAGATTAGTTGCTATCGGACTGATGGACAAGGCGTGTCGATTTTGCAGCGCTTTAAATGGAAAGATGAGACCGCAGGCATGTGCTGTTCAATGACAAAGTGTCTCTTCCGTTACTTGGGGAACCAGAAGAACCTTTGAAAATTCTCTTTTTATATGATGCTAATGAGTCACGGCGCTTTTAAACAGGATTCGGAAATATAACTCATGCTTTCAAATGACGTCCTTCAGGTTGACCGGGAAATAATAATGCCGGGATTTTCGCCTACATTTACGGTGCAAGGGCAAATTTATCATAGAATAGGTTCACTTTTCCAGCTGAAAACGAACAAAATAAACTTTTACAAGTATATTTTATAGGTGACGAAGAAATTGAGGTAGACCGTCGCTGCCAATTTATCCAGGAGTTGAGAGAGACACAGTGTTGAAAATTCAAAAATTCTTGCATGAACGTAACATTTTAGTCAAAACATTTAAAACTGCTTTAGAAACCTACCTGAAGAGGATTATAAAGTCGTCATTCACGCAGATCGGACCCCTCGAGGAGAGCATGAAAGGCGCTACAATGCACCTTTGATAAAATGCACAAAAAGTATCATGTATGGATTTTATGCGTATCATATGATGTTGCGAGAAAATGATTTTAACCTCTTAGCCCGGTGTGAACAATTATTTCATCAATTTTGGTAGACATGTATGTGAAGGTAGAAAGTGAACGTCTCCGTTATATATCTTTAAATCAAAAAGCTGCGCGTTGAGAATTATATACATTTACAAGATGCAGTTTCTAGCGACGCCAAAGTACTCGTAAACCCCAGAGATTTAAGTAAAATGGTAATTCTGCCCTCATCATTCGTTAACAGTCCCCGCTACCTACATGAGTACACACAAGACGCATTCGCCTATGTACGAACTTGGAAGACCTGATCTTTTGTTACTTTTACTTGCAATCCCACATTGAAAGAAATAACCGAAAAGCTAATGCCGGGCCAAAAAGTACTGAGAGACACGATTTAGTTGCTAGAGTATTTAGATTAAAAGTACAAAAATTAATGTATGTAATTAACAAAGGAAAATTTTCGGAGGTGCAGTGCTTCATGTATTCAATTGAATGGCAAAAGGAGGATTACCGCATGCCCACATTCTAATATGGCTTAAAGAAGTTGCGGCCCAGCCAAATAGACGACATAATAAGCGCCGAGATTCCGGATCCTGAGCAAGATAAAAGGTGTATGATACCATCGTCCGAAATATGATTCACGGTCCATGTGGAGCATGAAATTCAATATCGCCATGTATGAAAGAAGGAAAATGTACAAAGAAATTCCCTAAACAGCTATTAAAAGAAACAGTGCACAATGACAATGGCTACCCTTTATACAGACATAGAGCTCCCGAAGATGGTGGCAGGAAAGTTACAATCAAATCTCGCTCTGGAGCGTTCAAACCTTAGATAACAGCTGGATTGTCCCGTATTCGCCCATTCTATGTAAAATGTTTAATGCATAAATTAATGTAGAAGCATGGAGCTCTGTCCGCGCAGTCAAGTATATCTGTAAGAACTTAAATAAAGGAAGCGACCAAGCAATATTTAATCTCAGGAGTGAAGGTGAGGCAAATCCGTTAATGAGTACAGACCTTTCAAGCAGGGCGTTATGTCAGCAGTAACGAGGTAGCGTGGCGTCTCCTTGGCTTCCTTTACACGAAAGGCACAACAGTCGCTCACCTTGCTGTGCACTTAGAAAATGGAGAGCGTGTATATTTCACCGAAAGAAATTTCCAAGAAAGAATTGCATCACCGCCAAAACTACACTTACAGCCTTCTTTCAACTTTGTCAAACCGATCCTTTGCAAAACGTTGTTATATTCTGAAGTCCCCGCTATTATACTTGGAACACATCTAGGAAGGTGGAAACGCCGTATTCAAAGGCGCCTGTTGCAAATTGGCCCGGTGTAAAGTCATCAGATGCCCTGGTCGTGTGTATACCGTCCATGTAACTAATTTTGAATGTTTCTGTTTACTTTTGAGTTAATTTTGAATGTTTATGTTCGGGGTCCTACAGGATATAAAGACCTTAAAACTGTCAACGGTCAGGATTGCGCAACTTATAGAGAAGCATGTGAAGCTCTGCATCTTTTGAAAACGATAATCACTGGGATGAAACCATGGAGGAAGCTGTGCAGTGCCAGTCACCAGCCAAAATTAGGGATCTTTATGCAACTCTCATATCATCTTATGGGCTATCTAATGCACATAAATTGTGGGACAAATATAAAGAGTACATGGCGGAAGATAATTTGCGAAGGTTACAGCAGGCACACGCGAACATGACATACAATGAACACATTTATAATGAAGCACTTGGAAAAATTGAAGATAAAGTAATGGCAATGGTAGGCAAAAATTAAGCGACTTTGGAATGATAAGCCCTCAGCGAACAACCGAAAATGAACTAAGTGATGAAATTATACGTGAAACAAACTACGATATACCAGCTTTGCAGCAGCAAGTAGCCGAATTGTACCCTTGCTTCCCGAACAAAAACGAGTTTTGACAAAGTATTAGGACAAATTGAATCTGGAAATGGTGCACTTTGGGAAGACATTTTTGTTAAATGTATTATTAGCGCAAGTACGGAAAGATAAAAACATTGCTGTGTGAAGCTTCCTCCGGTATAGCCGCCACGCTGCTAAGCAGGGCCGCACTGCACATTCTGTTTTAAAACTCCTCTAAATCTAGCCCAGGAAGAATCGCCGATCTTCAACTTTAGCAAAAATAGTGCACGACAATGCAAACTTTTAGTGTGGGACGAAAGTACAATGTCGCATAAAAAGCTGTAGAAGCACTAAATCGAACGCTCCAGGATTTGCGCAGCAATACCGATGTAATGGGAGGAATGGTGGTTTTACTGGCTGGTGACTTTCGCCAAACTTTACCTGTCATTCAAAGGGCACACCTGCAGATGAAATTAAAGCATGCCTCAAGTCGTCTATTTTATGGAACAAGGTGACAAAATTCAGTTTAACTACGAATATGAGAGTGCATTTGTATAATGATATCAATGCTGGAAACTATGCTGACACACTATTAAAAATTGGCGATGGGCGGTTGGAAACGGATGCTGAGGCTGCGTTAAATTGACGAGAGATTTTTGTAATTTAGTACAGAGTCATTCCGAATTAATTGCGAGCGTTTATTCAGATTTAACGAACAACATGCATGAAGACAAATGGTTATGTGAAGGGCGATTCTTGCACCAAAAATGAGAGCGTTAACAAAATAAATTCAGATATATTAAGCGAAGTAGCAGGAGAAATAACAGAGTATTTGTCAGTAGACACAGTTATGGACACAGAACAGAGCACTTCATATCCCGTAGAGTTTCTAAATTCTCTAGACTTGTCAGGTGTGCCCTCACATAGCTTCAATTAAAATTAGGCGTCCCAGTCATGCTAATGCAAATTTAGATGCTCCTCGGTTATGTAACGGGATAAGGCTGCGTGTGACACATCTTGGACGGAACATAATCAGTGCTACAATTTTGACAGGCGTAGGAAAAGGTGAAAATGTTATTATACCACGGATCCCTATAATTCCCACAGATCTTCCTTTTCAATTCAAAGGTTGCAGTTCCTATTAAGCTCAGTTTTGCAATGACAATTAATAAAGCGCAAGGGCAAACGTTACAGGTAGCAGGGGTCAACTTAGAAAAACCGTGCTTCTCTCATGATCAGCTGTATGTAGCATGTTTGCGTGTGTCAAATGCCCAGAATCTCCACATTCTTTCCCTTTTTCCAAAATTCCCACAATCAATTAATCAAATTCCCACAGATCTTCCCTTTCAATTAAAAATTTCCTATTTAGCTCAGTTTCTTTTCAATTCCAAATGCTGCACCTCTGACGGACCTATTAAGCTCATTTTCCTTTCAACTCAAAAGGCTGCATCTCTGACGGATCTTTTATTGGCTCAGTTTCCTTTCAATTCAGAAAACTGCATCTCTGACGAATCAATTTAGCTCAGTTTCTTTTCAAAGTCTGCATCCCTGACGGATAATTATGCTCAGTTTCCTTTAATTAAAAAATATCCCATTTCCATTTGGAATAAACAGGCTATTTTCATGCTTTCCTATACGCTGTTTCAAAACATTTAAATAGGCTGACGAATCAATTTTGCTCAGTTTCCTTTTAATGGCTGCATCTCTGACAAATCTATAAAACTCAGTTTTCTTTCAATTCAAAAAGCAATGGATAGTTCATTTGCCAGTGATAATGCGGGCGAAGCCGCGGGTAACAGCTAGTAATCAATAAATAAGTTAAATAAATTTTATTAAATATGAATTCGTTTTTTACACTATTCGGCTGATCAAGTGATCGTAGTACGTTAAGATGATCATATGTGGACCCGGCCTAAAAGTTACTTAATATATTGACAATTAAAACTTGCCAAGTTATAAATTCTAAGCTAGAAGTTGTTGACGAGTATGTTTACCTGGGACAAATAGTCCGACTAGGTAAGTCCAACTTCGACCGAGAGTTCAATCGACGGATTCAACTCGGTTGGGCAGCGTTCGGGAAATTACGGCACATCTTTTCGTCAGGTATACCCCAAAACTTAAAAACGAGACTGTACAACCAGTGCGTGTTGCCAGTGATGACCTATGGAACTGAGACGTGGTCCTTCACTGCTAGCCGGATGAGGAAGCTCAAGGTCGCTCAGCGAGCTATTGAGAGGCTACTCAGGTTTATCTGCGTGATAAACTTAGAAATGAGGATATCCGCAGTAGAACCAGAGTGACGGACATGTCCCAACGGTTAGTAAGCTGAAGTGGCAATGGGCCGGCCATATGCTCGAAGAACCTACAACCGATGGGGAAAAAGGTTCTCGAGTGGCGGCCTCTACCGGCGGACGAAGTGTAGGGCATCCCCCACTAGATTAAAATTTCACTAGAATCATTTCCATTATTTTATTTTATTATTTTGATAACATCTTTCTCGAAAATAGAAATAAAGCGTACACACTATCCTCGCGGGCGAGTCCAACCTCAATGGGCATTGCTGAAAACCAACGCTACCGCAATTCTGCGATAGCATTATGTTGTGTCAGTGCCCCTTTCAGCATCACATCACTCAAGCAATCGGATAATTTTATGTCTATTTTCTTATTTACTTTTATCTTTGATGTTTTTATGTATCATTTTATTTTCTGTATCAAAACTGTATGAGTGTAAGTTGCTGAATAAATGCATGTCTATGTCTATGTCTATGTCTAGATGGAGTGACGACCTGGTAAGATATGCAGGAAGTCGATAGATGCAGGTGGCTCAGGACCGTGCTTTGTGGCATTCCTTGGGGGAGGCCTATGTTCAGCAGTGGACTTGTGAAGGGCTGTAATGATGATGATGATGATGAAGTTATAAATTCAATACCAAAGAAATCAGCTTTTATTTAAATCTATTGGAGAACGTTATGTATTTCTATAACTATGACTTAAGGTACTGTTATGGAACACCAAGATTGACAAATTAATTGTTGACACCTATTCTTCTCTTTAGTTTAAGAGCTTTATAAAGACATTTCTGTATTTAAATGTTATAAATGTTACATATCGTAGCTTTAATGTACGTTCATTATAAAAGCAACTTGTTCTACATTCATAAAGGAAGAATTGAATTTTTCAAATAAATCACCTCGTATACAATTCTGTAAGTCAAAATGCCGTTCATAATATTTCATTCGAGAAAACTTTGTTACAATTTTTCCAGTTATGATAATAGTGGACCGGGTAAGTAAATTCGTCTCCAAGTTGAACCTTTTTAAACCTTTAAGATCCCTCCATAACTTAATCAAAACTAGCTAGAAAACATTGTTCAATACATTTTAAAAACGCAAAAAACATTATTTGCATTATAAGAAGAGAATGAAGTTTTATGTAACAAATCACAAATACTACTAAAATAAAAAAGATACATATCATCAAGGACGTCATTCATATAATTAATGAACCTGGTCTGGGTTTCTTATTTAGGTAGACAAGGTATAGGTAGACACAGAAAAGATAGCAATCTTCCCAATTACATTATTTAAGTTACATTTCTGAAAACTGTGACAAAACTTGTTCAATACATTTTAAAAACGCAAAATACATTGTTTGCATTATAAGAAGAGAATGAAGTTTTATGTAACAAATCACAAATACTACTAAAATAAAAA
>JAGSMP010001994.1:0-83976 GCA_029286625.1 Parnassius orleans
AATTAATTTTTGACACCTATTCTTCTCTTTAGTTTAAGAGCTTTCTAAAGACATTTCTGCATTTAAATGTTATAAATGTTACATATCGTAGTTTTAATGTACGTTCATTATAAAAGCAACTTGTTCTACATTGTTTTTCTTAAAGGGAGAATTGAATTTTTCAAATAAATCACCTCATATACAATTCTGTAAGTCAAAATGCCGTTCATAATATTTCATTCGAGAAAACTTTGTTACAATTTTTCCAGTTATGATAAAAGTGGACCGGGTAAGTAAATTCGTCTCAAGTTGAACCTTTTTAAACCCTTAAGATCCCTCCATAACTTAATCAAAACTAGCTAGAAAACTGTGACAAAACTTGTTCAATACATTTTAAAAACGCAAAATACATTGTTTGCATTATAAGAAGAGAATGAAGTTTTATGTAACAAATCACAAATACTACTAAAATAAAAAAGATACATATCATCAAGGACGTCATTCATATAATTAATGAACCTGGTCTGGGTTTCTTATTTAGGTAGACAAGGTATAGGTAGACACAGAAAAGATAGCAATCTTCCCAATTACATTATTTAAGTTACATTTTCTGACACCCGCTAATTCTTACACTGACTTTCCCACTTATGCATTCTAGAAGACTGCAAACGACGAGAAACAGCCATTCATAATTCCCCACCATCCTGTTTATAATTATTATTTTTACATCTATTTTCTATGTTTAAAACAAATCGATCACTATGCTACAAAATATATCACGAATCTATCAACTCGCTATCACATACATTGGATTTGAGACACGTTTCAGTTAGGAGAATAATATAATTTATGAACAAAGTAATATATATTTTTATAACTTTATTAGGTCTTGGTACGGAGACCGTGGGTACAAACCGACAAAACTCGAAGGATCAGCAAGTTGAGGTGGCAATGAGTAAGCCAGTTACTTACCTATTTTTCCTTTCTGTAAATGTCAACAGCTGGGCACTCGTCTCTCACGTTGTAAAGATAATTTGTCGTCACGCTTTACCGGTGAGTCATCGCAACACCTAGCACAGCGAGCTATACGCCGTCCTCTACCTGGGTATTTTTTGGCATTAGCGGGATCTTCATATCGCCATCTCGGAAGCGGTAAGACGTATCTGATATTTACCTTAATCATGTCTTATAACATGCATGGGATGAAATGCGGCGATAGAACCTGAAAGAGCTCTTATAACTGACACTTGGAAATGCACGGTGTAGTGACGGTGTATGAACACTACCCCACATCATCCCGTGGGTGTCGTAAAAGCCGACAGAGGGAAACAAATCAGGAGATAGGCAGCAGCGGCTTCCTTCCTTCCTTTCCAAGCGTGGCAACTATGGCAAATATTCCCCCCTATTAGGTAATCCATGAGGAGGCCTATGTTCAGTTGTGGACTTTAATAGGCTGTAACGGTAATGGTAACGGTAAATGCAATACCTGTAGGCGTTCCTATAGAACTTAGTAAAAAAAGCTATTTACAAAATTCGTTCGTTAGAGGACTTTGGGTAAAATGAGTCTCATAGGATAAATTATTTCAATATTATATTAGCATTTAATTTGTAAAGTTTTTACATTTCTGCTAACGGAAATTAATGATCATTACGGAAAACGTACTTACTAGAAAACCTGCTTCATTTTCCAGGTTAATCTCTCATATGATTTTATACCGATTTATTTAGGCCAAGGACTTTTCAAGCCATGTTTAAGCCATTTAAAATATATAATTTTATAATTATAATTTTAACGTAAACTCATTTAATTTACATGGTAGAGTAACGATCTGTATAGTGGCAAAAACATGAAAGAGTCATTGAAATATCAACAAAACACTCCTTTACGCGCAACTTAAGGATATCTCAATTTTTTTATATAGAATAAGGATGACAAAAAGCATCTGATGTTAAATGAATGCCTGCGGACATCTATCCTCGATAAAGAATCAAAATATAGATGCGTTGTCACCCCTCAGGACTGAGATAGAATATCTCGTTACCAGTAAAAAGGGTCTACGGTTCCGGATTTTCACACGGAAGTAACGTTCAGTGAAATGTTCGTTTACGCAATTTCCGCATTTATAAATTATTATACTATAGTATTTCGTGAGTATATACATATACACAAATATTTACATATATACTAATTTCAAACACTACTACATACACTATATACGTGGTAGAGCCAAGCTGCAGATGTATTATGGTAGCACGACGACTCGACTGGGTAGAACCACGCCTCACAGAATACCAGCGTAAAATAGCAGGTTAATACTTCTGTGTTCCGTATGGTGAGTGTATAGAACCGGATACCCTTTTTACTGGAAACGAAGCATTCCATCTAAGTCCTCAGGGTGACAACGCATCTGCATTTTGATTCTTAATCGAAGATAAATGTAGATGTCTATAGTCCACAGCATCCACTGTATGCTCGTTTGTCACACTTATTCTATAAGAAAAACCACGATCAGCATTAGCATGACATTTCTTCACAAGTCCACTGCTGTACATAGGCCTGACCCCAAGCAATGCAACGGAGCCACAAAATACGGTTCTGACTCACCTGCATGTCTGTCTACATGTATTACAAGGTCGTTACCATAGGGGGGGGGGGTCCCCCTACATATTGTTTACCGGTAGGCCTCTTCCTAGAGACGCCACAAATCATGTTCCTGAGCCACCTGCATCAATTGACAATAAGACATCGGGTTTCATCTATTGGGGAGCTGTCTTACACTCCGCTTACCGGTACGAGGCTGCCATTCTTCCTTTCTTCCCCATCGGTTGTTGATTCTGCTAGCTATACGGCCGCTTCAGCTTACAATACAATGGGCTTTGTAAAATACTCTGGTTCTAATGCGTACCTTTAATACAAATTCTATGACTTATAGAGAAATATTGAGTATAGCTTGCTAAGCGACCTCAAGCTTCCTCATACGGCTATCAGTGAAGGACCACGTCTTATATCTTTAAGTCATCACTGGCAACACACACTGTGCAGTCGTACATTTTACTTATATATTATTCTTAAATTTATTTCTTTTGTTTTTGTTTTGTTGTTTTATAATATTCAATAATAAAAAATATTATTATTTTATTGTTATTACTCTTACAGAAATAACAATAAAAATACATACATAACAACAATAATAACTGTTAATATTTATTAATGTCAATTAATTAATATTGTGTGAATATCTTACGTTACACGCACGTTTTTACTGGCAACGAGACATTCGATTATAAGCCTGTGTTCGCGAAGGCAAAAAGTGATTGAAATATAGTGATTAAAAAACAATATTAAAAGTGTAATTAGTAAAAGTATTAATGACAAAACCTAAGTGAAAGGTGCAATAGTGTAATTTTACAACATGTTTACAACCCTTAGAATTATAGTATAGAGCATCGTTTTGTAATAGTTAAGAAAATAACTCTTATTTGTACAAACAAAAAGTCGACCAATCAGAGCGCGACACGTTATAGAACATTCTGGGCATTACGTAATATTAAGACCCGAAAATGATGAAAATAATTTTTATGCTCTAGAAGAATTGTAAACATAGTATTTAATTAGATTAAGGTTCATAGATTAAGGTAATAAAACAATATTTAGCGCGATGAAACTTATTTCCTACTTATAGTAAAATTAAAAATTAATATACCCAAATATTGTGAAAATTTGGGATATTTTTGTTAATAACTTTTTACATTGTTAATGTATTAAGAATCCTTTAGTGCGCTAATAGACAACTAAATTACCGATTTAACAATGCATAGTACATTGTTAAATCGAAAAAAGAAGTAATCGTGTATTGAAAAAATTGTAAATTAAGACAATTGTATAGTGAAAATATTGAACAATAAAGAGGCAAAATAGACAATGGCATGCGGCTCACTTTAAAGTAAAGCTCGAGTCTACCTTAGCACCTCAGCCCGGTAGCGTTGTAGTAGGTGAAGTGACTAGTAGCTAATAGTACAACATAGTAGCTGATAATAGCAGCTAGTAACCAGTGATAGTAGTAGCTAGTACAACATAGTAGCTGATAATAGCAGCTAGCAAACAGTGATAAAAAACAGATAGTACTAGTAGTAGTAAGTTATTACCGAACAACTTGAAGAAATCATCTGAAGAATATAGTGACAAACCGACAGTAAACAACCGATATAAATCATAAATAAATCATAAATCTTTATTTGCAAGAATCACGGTATAAAAAGATGTTACAATATATATAGTGCAGTCGTGTTTCGCTAATAATAGCATTCAAATTATAATTTAAAATGTTTAGACAATATTAATAATTATTTAAATTCAGAAAATTAATCAAAAGAAATCTTTTAAGTCATAAAGCATTCAATTTTTAACCAATCATACAAATGTTTCTTATATAGTCTTTCGCTTAATAGTTTAAATTCTTTAGGTATTTTATTATATATTTTACACACATTTTAGGCAGCTGTTATATTTAACGAGCCTAGGAATAACATCTAGGACAAGTTTGTCTGGGTCACGTCGGTTTCGAGGATATATATCACTTGCTTTAACAAATAATGACTTATTTTAAACAAGCCAACTTCATAAATGTATAGTGACGGAGGGTAATATACGTCTTTTAAATAGCGGTTTACAGGATTCCCTGGCGATATCCCGCATATTGCACGAATACATTTTTTGGGCAACGAATGCTCTATTACGGTCAGTACCATTACCCCATATTATAAGTCCATAGCGTAGAATAGACTCTACGTATGCGTGGTGTTGCAATTGCCGTTTTAATATTTGTAATTTTTTGACATGTTTAGGGCATATACAAATTTATTGATTCTACTGCATGTTATCTATTTGTTCTTCCAGTTTATATCTTCATCTAATGTTATTCCCAGAAATTTTGTACATGTAGCTTCTTTTAGTTTTAGTATATTAAATTTCATATTATGATTGGAATTGATAAATTTATTAAATTGTATAATGGATTTATCTAGATTAATTTTCAAATTATTTATGTCAAGCCATTCTATTAGTGTGTCAATTGTATTATTAATGTCATCTTCATGATTTCTAATTGTATTTTATTTTTATTACATGTCACAATAATTGAAATGTCATCAGCGTACAGAATACATTTATGATTCGTAATGTCAACAATGTCATTAATATAATAGAAAAGAATCGGTCCTAATATACTTCCTTGCAAACCGAAATTATTATATTTATATCCAGATGAATAAGATGTCATTGTTTTATCTATTTTATCAATGATAACACATTGTTGTCTGCCATTTAAATATGACGATAACCACTGAAGTACTAGTCCTCTGATCCCAGCTGTCTCTAATTTTGCAATAATATATCATGAAACGAAATCAAAGGCCTTTGAGAGGTCAAAGAATAATCCTGTTGTCAATTGTCTATTGTTTATGTAACTAAGTATTGTTTTTACTAATGAAAACATGGCAAGTGAGGTCGATTTGTGTTTTTGAAACCCGTATTGTTCGCTTTTATTTATCTGGTAATTATCACAGTAATCAACTATTCTTTTATACATAAATTTTTCAAAAACTTTGGCCAGAATTGGTATCAAGGTGATTGGACGATAATTTTGAATATCATCCTTTCTTCCTTTTTTAAATAAAGGTTTTATTATTGACAACTTTAGTGCTTCTGGGAATTTGGCTGATGAGAATGATAAATTAATAAGATAAGTCAAAATTTTGGATATATTATCAACGCATGATTTTAAAATTTTGTAAATTTCGTCATATCCTCTGAGTTTGTATTGTTTAATGATAATAATTCCATTTTTACTTCACTTTCTGTCATAGGTTTTAGGTACATCGAATTCACTTTTGAATTTCTACTTAAATCGTATTTTACATTTAATTTTTTTGTAGAGGTGTGATTTGTGGCCGTATCTATAAAATAATCATTAAAAGCTGTAGCTATTTGATAATACGTTATTTCCAATTTTAATGGTGTCTATATTATCCTTAACTTTCAGATTATGAACTTCATTTTTAATAATTTCCATGCTGCCTTGCATTTGTTATTACTATTATTTATATATTTAATATTATCAATTTGTTTGGATTTAAATACATTTCTTTAAAATATTAGAATAGTTTATGTAGGTAATTTATTACGTGTACTTTTTGCTTATAGTATGTGTATCGAAGGACCCGTTTAGTTCGAGAACTTTTTTAACTTGACTTATCCATTTATTTTTCCTTGCGTGACTATTGTTTAATTTTAGTTTTATTTTGGAAAAACATGTAAAAAGACATATCAATTCGTGAAAACGTTAAAAGCCTTATTCAAGTCAGATTCCATAAATTTCATACCACGATAAGTTTTGTAGACATTCTTTAAATTTTTGAATATGGTCCAAGTTATAATCTCTTAAAGATGTAATAAGATGGTGCCGATGTTAACTTATTTTTACTGAAAGGTTAACATTTTCTGTGTGATGATCCGAGAGATGAAGTGGTAATATAGTTGCAGGCGTTTGAATGTTACTCAATATGGTCTATACAAGATAATTTTCGCGTAGGGACGTTTATATGGATTTTTAAATTGTAATTATGACACAATTCTTGTAACTCTCCAGTGAATTTTCCTTTTTATGTATTTATGTTTATGTCTCCTGCTATAACCATGCGCTTTAGTATTATACTTTGTGGTTAGCTTTAGAGAAGTTATCTAATTTTTTTAAAAGGCTAGGATCTGATTGCGGTGTTCTATATATATATTATTATTAATTTATTTGCTGTAATTTCGATACCGTACTTCAAATATGTTTTGTACTGCCTGAAATTTTAAAGGATAACTTTGCATAGTAAGCTTTTTCGAACTAAAATGCAAGTTCCGCCTCTTTGTTTGTCCCTACAATAATAAGTTACTATTTCATAGTCACTAAGTTTACATAATTATCGTCACCTTTCTTTAAAAATGTTTCAGAGACATATAACGTCAGGATCATTATGCACCTCTTGCAACTCTTTAGCGTTAGCTCTAAAATATCTTTCTTTGACAAAATACTTGCGATATTTTGATGAAGGATTAAAAGTTCAGTGATGCTTTGTTTCGAAAAATTACCTTTTTACTGTGGAGTAATAGGTATAGTACCACTTTTGGTGATAGTATCTTTGTGACAGGCGAAATAGAGTTTGTAATGATTTGTGTCACTAAATTGTTACTGCGTTTAAAATAAAATGGATTGTGCCTCTTTGTAGTGGTTAGATTTAACTTCTGATCTATCTTTGCTTGGTTTATTACCCCTATTATTTTTTAAGTTCACAAATATTTAAGTATTTATTTTCATAGTCACTACAGTCAATAAGGTAATTGATTTTTTACAAATGTCAATTTTGTACAGTAATTACAATTCACAAAATGACAGTTTTTATATTCATTACATATATTTTTGATAATTTTATTTAATCGATTAACATTAACATTATAATTTTTAAAACATTTAATACAATTATATTGTTAAATTTTTCTAATATTTTTTAAGTGAAATAATATAACTTTTACATTGTTATCATTCACCCATACATAAAACCAATTTATCATTTCTTGATAGCGTCATATTTAGGCATGTCTTAGTTATCTCCGTGCTAAGTGCGTTAGGTTTGGTTTCCGCAAACTTTGTATTTTTCATATTTTGTTGTTGTTTCTCTTGAATGTAGAATCGAAGATGCTAGACCTACGCATTGCTGAGTGCCACAATAATTATTCTATTTTTAGGTTGGCATATTTGTTTTGTGTCGAAATTTATAAATGTCTTAAAATTAGAAGAGTTTAATGGTTTTGGTGTCTGTAGTTTTGTGTGAATACAAATTTGGTTAGTGAGTTTAGAGATGTCCTTGTTTGCTTTTTCCAATTGCTGCTGCAAGTCAGTAATTTTGTTGTAGAATACATATAGCAATATTACTACCGTTGTTTGATATTCCCTTGGTGTTGAAGGCATGAATTCCCGTTGTAACAACGCGTGGAAGTTTTCTGTCTTTTTTCGCACTGTTGCAAACCTTATTATCTTCTAATGGTGTGTAGCACAATGACCGTAATATTTTTATTTCTGAAGTTAATTTATTAATTTGTCTGTTGAGAGCATTATTTTCTAGTATTGTGTTTTCTAATTCGTTTTGTGTACTATTGAGTTCAAGAGTGTTTAGATATTGTTTCTTTTAACTCTTATTGTTATTGTTTTTGAGAACAAACATATTCAACAACTGTGGTCAATAACTTAATAGAGATTCCCCCGGACAGTTGAACAGTCGAACCGCTGGCCACTGTCTGCCATTTATATTCTACGGTTAGTGCATTTGATTGAACGTCAGTCCACACCCACAAACTCGCAGTAGAAGGATCCACGGAACCTATAGGTGTAGGACGTGACCTGCGGATATCTTCGACAACATTTACTCCCGAGTTTCGCCCGTTCGGCACACTAAGGTAGGTAGAGAACGATCAACTACTTCCTCAGGTGGTTGATAGAGTATCTGAAGAAAAATATTCGGCTGTTGTCGCTTACGCTCATGTGATATATTCATACTTTAATTTAACTTTTCTAATACTGTAATCTTTCTCAAATTAATCTTAAATTGCACGAATCTTAAACATTGTCTACTGTTTTGATTTTTTTAATCAAATTAGGGAGAAAGAATCTACCGTAAAGGAAGAATTAAAACTCACCAAGACTTCATTTATGTAATTCAGATTCCAATTATTTATAAATCGTCAAGGGAGCTTAATAGTTAAATATTTTAAATTTAAAGTAATAACTTTAAGAAGTTGGAGTTGTAAGAGTAGAGATTTCCATCCTATAAAAGTTTGACCATAAAAACAGCGCTGTGGCGTTACTTTAATCAAATTTATACGATATATGAAGTCTTTTAATTAACTAACCTAAGCGAAGCAGAGAATATTATTATTAAAGTAGTTTATATTTTTGTTACAATAAATTGTTGTCAACGACCCCAGCCTTATTTATGCTCAACGACCTAAGTCCAAATCCAAATCTTCAGTCCGATATTCCTAAGAATTTTAAGCGAAAGTGATGACTTATGTAACCGAAGCGTGGTCCTCCACTGCTGGCCGTATGGTGAAGTCAAGTTACTCAGCGTGCGATGGAAAGGCCTATGCTATGAACTTCTTTGCAGGATAAAATCCGTAATGAAAATATCCTCAGGAACAAGAATAACTGACATAGCCCAGCGGATCGATAAACTAAAATGGCAATGTGCCGAACATATAGCTTAAGAAACGGGAGCTGATGGGAGGTAAGGTTCTCGAATGGCAGCCTCTTATCAAGTGCATTGTTACGACACTCCACTAAGATTAATGTACGAGCTGCTGCTGTACAATCTTAGAAGTTGATATAAAATAGAAAGAATTGAGTTGATAATGTGATTTAATTTGATAATACTGCTAGTGAGTACGATGCGCGACGGCAATGAATGAATGTACTGAATGGATGAGAATGAAAGATGATACAATATGGTAAAATGCTTATGCAAAATGTGCGGGTTTAAAGACCGTACATGCTGCGGAGAGAGAGAGAACAGATGATGATTGATAGGCGATTACAAATTGATACTAATTGATAACGATGATTATACTATAAAATTAGCTTATAAATTTCAATTAAAAACTTATAAATTTCACACTTCACTACACTGCACTAAGATCACTAAAACGTTTGCAAACTGTAGACGTCGACTTATCCAGTGCGCGCACTCAGTTCACCCGATGACGTAACTGCGATACCGCGGGGCTCGACCGATGTTGCTTGCTCTGTGTTTCGGTTCGTGCCAGTGAACTGTACATTCAAGCCAGCTGATCTTTCGCTTTGAGAGGGACCTTGTATACGTGCGGCGCATCTGCGGCGTAGACTCCGCAAGGCAAATAATGTTGATGCTAGTATAGCTGCCCCAGCAGAAGATAAATAAGCACATATTGATGTAGGTCGTGGTTTGATAACTGATTTACCATCTCTGTATCAGCGTCGCTTGTCTTCAGCTGCTCTATTTGGTGTCCAATACTTGACAAGTGTTTTCGATTCTCCTCATTTTCTGACTCGTCGAATTCTCGAGCCTTTGGAGAGGAATAGATAGGTTGATGACATCATTGATTGGAGGTATGTCTATCTTTAAGGACGGGCTTGATATTATAATTAGTGACCTGCTTTCTGTGTGAAAATATTGTCAATGTTTCACTTTAATGAAACAGCCGTCCTCGAGAATGATAATACCGGCCTTTAAGTCGTTGCGCTAACATGATGCTCGCATATTATTCTTATCATCCTTGATTACAGCAAAAGTACAGGTACGTATTTAGTTTGTTAAGTTCAACCCATATATCTTTGCAGGGCGAAGTTTTGATTTCACACTGACCTGTGTCTTCATTTTGATGCAGAGAATATCGTCCGAATTCATATGGAAAATAGGTTTCAGCGGGCAAAGGTGAGTCTCAGCGTTGAACTGTGTACATCTTCGAACTTCTTCTTCTGATAATGGTACGTACGAGTCCTTTGGATGTTGATCGCGATATGATCTGCGATAGGTGTGATGCGGACCATCTGTTTTTGTACTTGCTGCGGGATAGATATAAGCCTGTAAATCTCGTAGGTATCTGCTTACCAACGGATTTTGATCTCGAAAATAAAGTATTGGCTTGTCATCCTTGCTTTACTTCCAGTAAATGATAGAGTCTGGATAAGTTGTTTTGGATGTTGTTTATAGGCAGAGCTAATTCCTTTGATAATTGGCCAGAGATAATATTTAACTCTTCATTCAGTTGTTCAGGCGTTAATAAATAAACATTAAACTGCCCATAGTGGATGTCTGTGATGGTCTCCACCAACGTTTCTTGAATGTTTTAAGATTGGCCAAAATGTTGTTTGCTATCATGGATGAGAGAATAAATTCATTGATGATTTTTCGGTCTGAATTTCCTTTGTTATGATGTTGGTTTTTTCTAGCTCTATGATGTGGGCATTGAAGATCTTGTACTGCTTGTTAATAGACTCTTCGATTCGACTCAAAAGGTTATATTCAGCTTCAACCACGGATGTTTGATTTTCCATAAAGAGCAAGATGTTTCTGATTCATCCTGATTATATTGATGTCTCTCTCGTATTTTTGAGCAAACTCTTCGTCTAACACACCGAACAAGCTGTGCGCTAGGTATCCGACACCGTTGATAAGCCCGCGCCGGCGTCTCGAGCGCGTGTATTGCTGACCGAGCAACATATGATGATAGTAGTCAGTTCAGTGGCCTCATGACGTAGTTGTGACAACATTATCACATTTTGTTTGTTTGGATATCTTGAGCATATGTTATCCAAATAATCGAAGTACTTACGATAATGCCTTGCCAGTACGGATTCATTTCGTAGTAGACAATGAGTTTCCACTGATCTCTGACAAGGTGCATGTTGGAAATTTTGTCCAAATAAATGCTCTGATTATTGCTTAGATTAATAGTTGACACTAAGAAATGATGAAAGTAAAGTCAACATTGCTAAAGCTGAAGTTGCGATTTTTTGCTTCGCTTTTTTGCTTTGGTGCTTTTGCTGTAGACTCCTTATTGCTTGATTCCGAATTGCTCGCTCACCAACGTAATCATCTGATAGAAGTGGTGATATTTTGTAATAGGCCTCTTGATAATGTTGTTTTAGTTTTCAGGACACCACTCGGACCAGATCGTCCTTTCCAGGGTGAAGTTCAACAACTCTAGCGAGCGCCCACTTGCCGGAGGTAAGTTGACGTCATGTATGACGACAACGTCACCATTTCATGTTTCTTTGCTTCTGCCACTTGCTTCTAGCTGATAATTACAGGAACTCGGACTGCCATCTCTTCCATATGTCGTAGAAGATTTTCTGTACCAGTTGCCAACGTGTGCGCTCGTCCCTTTCGGTTTCGATGATGGTGAGGGTGCCACCCGCCAGAAAATGTGACGGGAGGAAGTTGATGTCCAGGATCTTCGCTCAGGGCGCACAGTGGCCTTGAGTTCAGGCACGCTTCCAGCTGTGACAACAATGTTGATAGCTCCTCAAATGTAAGCTTTGTGCCCGATGACTCTTCGTAAGTGGAATTTAGGTTCACCGCTTCCCATAGACCTCCTGCACTAGGCCACGAGGCGTTGAAGCCATTCGATCTCCATGTCTGATATTGCTGCAGAAATCATCGTCCAAGGCTTGTCGAAGATTGATGAATTCCTGCTGTAAGTGTTTGTTGGCGCCGACGAAGTTGGTCCCGTTGTCGCTGTACAGGTGACGCGGTGCTCCACGGCGCGCTGCCATTCGTCGGAGGCTGCGAGGAATGCTGATGAGGAGAGTCTGATACCATTTCAAGGTGTACGGCCTTAGTGACCATACACAAAAACTGCGACGTATCCTTTCGTCGTTTTATGCCTCGTCCTTTGTTTGCTTTCACGTCGATGAAACCGGTGTAATCGGTCCCAACGTGGTAAAATGGCCTGGTTGGGTTACATCTTGCTGACGGTAGGTCTCCATGATTTGAGTCTGTTTGATTGTTGTGTCTTCAGACAACACATTCACGGATGCGTTTTTGACAGCCCTGTTGCCGCCAATAATCCAGTAATGCTGTCTCAGATTCGATAGAGTCAGGCGCTCCACCGTGGAAGGTGGCCTTGTGTGCCTGATCGATTATGAGCTCAGTGAAGTGTCCGCTGTGTGGCACGATGAGAGGATGCTTGTTTTCATCGATGCTTGCATTATTGATCCTGCCACCAACTCTTAGAAGATCGTTTTTATCCAAGAATGGATTAAGGACAGTAGTTTGTTGTTACGCTTCACTTTCCCTGCTTCGATGGTGGTAAGTATTTCTTCATAAAAATACTTTTCTGTATGTGCTTTATAATAATGTATTTTGCTTGTTTGATTTCAGGTGCAGTTAGATACGGCGTCTTCGGTTTGGAATTCGACACCGCCCGCAATACCAGGTAAGTATACGCGTCACTCGCGTCATACAGCTATGTTTGTTTATCAACGCTTCGATTACGTCAGAGCTGTGACGTTGAATAGTGACGTTGGTTTGCATTGCTTTCTTCACTTTGATTCGTAGTGTATGTTTTTGTGGTGGCTTTTTGATATGTTTTCAGCCATGATGGGCCTTGCCACCACTGGGGATGATTTTTGAGATTGCTGATATCCCACGGCTGGCGCAGTCTGCTGGATTATCAGTTGACTTGACATACTGCCAACAGTCCGCAGGTATGATTGATGTTGCCACGGTTGGCGACGAATGGCTTCCAGCGATTGATGTCGCCTTGGATCCAGCCGAGCACAGCTGTTGAGTCTGACCAGCCGAAGGTCTTGATGTTTTGCCTGATAGACTGTGTTTGACTGTCTGCATGAGTCTTGATAATAAGTGAGCGGCACACAGTTCTAATTTCGGCAATGATATGATTTTTGATGTCGGAACTGATTTTGATTTTGCTATCAAAACTACTGCTTGTTCACCTTGTTTCTTGCTCTTGATTTTGCTGTAGATAACACAAGCGTAGGCACGTTCTGAGGAATCGCAGAACCCGTGTAGCTCAATGTCGTCGTTCTCAACTTTGAAGCCATCTTGGTACTTGGATTTGATTGATGCCTTGAGGTCATGTTTGATCTTAGACCACTCTTCTTCAATGCTTAGAAGTTGGTCATCCCACTTCAAATCTTCTTTCCAGACTGATTGGAATAAGAGTTTCAATCTTGTTGTTACAGGACAGAGCCAACCGGCCGAAAACCTTTGAGATGTCTGAAAGTAGTGACCTTTTGAGGCTGGTTTGTCTGTTGATGTGTTGATTTTGAGCTCAAAAGAAGACGTCCTTCTGAGGGTTCCACAGTCCCAGGGTCTTTGTTGATTCTTTCTGCTTGAAATCAAACCCAATTTGATGATTGCTATCTGTGTCTGATCCCTGCTGTAGTAACTCATTGCTGTTTGAGCACCACCTTCGTAGATTAAACCCCTGATCTGAGTAGGTTGATCAGATCTGTTTTAATTTTAGAGCAGCTGGGATGCTGTGCTGACCGCTTAAGACATCGTCCATGAAAAGTCTCTTCAACACCTTAGCTGCTTCAGGAAATGCTGTCCTTCGTCGCGTGCTAATTGCTTTAGTGTGTTCATTGCCAGGAACGGCGCTGTTCGTCCCGTACGTCACAGTTAATAGTTCGTATTCTTGAAGTGGCTGATTTGATGATTCACGCCATATGATTTTTTGTAGATGTTTGTCGTTATTATTGCAGAGGATCGCTCGAAACATTTTTTCGATGTCTGCAGAAGGCGACCTTATACTGTCTCCAACTTATGATCAATGATACAATGATGTGGTAGCAACTCGTTGCGGATCGTGTTACGTGAGTACATTGCTGCATATGTTCTAATTCAATGTATTCGCGCATAAAGTTTTTATACATTGCTGCGAGGTCTTCGTTTTGGCGAATTTCTTTTCCAGCTGATAAAGTTGTGCCACGGCCTTTCTTTGAATCACCAGCTTTTCTTCGAAGCCTGGTTTCATGGGCAGACGTACAACATATCGACCGTCTTCTCGTCGTGTTGTTGTGTTGTTATAATGCTCCAAGCAGTATTGATCCTCGGATGATATTGTTATTTTGTTGTTGCTATGTCTTCGATTGTCCAAAACCTCTGAATATTTTGTAAATCGTGCAGAACAACATTACACTGATAAGACTTCAGGTTGCCGCAGATGATCCAACCGAGTCGTGATTGCTGAACAATCGGTTGATTTTCATCTTTCTGATGATTCCACTCATGATGATGTTCGAGTAGATGTTCGCACCAGTAATATGTCTATGGGACGGCTGATATTGAAGTCTGGATCAGTGCCGTATGCCTTCAAGACGTTTCCATGACGGTTTGTCAAAGGATCTGTTCGGTAGATTGTTTACCAAACTTTTCATGATGATGACGTCAGTATTGAATGTGTATTCTGAATTCATAGATGATGCTGTTATAGTGAGATACTTTGCAGTTATTTTCCTTTGTGCCAATCCCGAAAATAATACCCTTGCAACGTTGTCGAAGGCCAAGTCTTTGAGCGGCATTTTCGCTTATAAGTGATGTTTGTGACCCTTGATCAATCAGCGCTCGCATCGTCAGATAGCTTCCATCAGCTGATAGCACCTTGATTTGGGCTGTTGCCAGGAGGATTTCGGCGACGTTTTCTTGTGAAACATGTCACGTTTCTTTGCTGTGTAACTCTTTTGTTGCTGTCTCGCTGCTCGCGTTGATATTTGATGCGTATGCTTCGTGCAATAAAGTATTGTGACCGCATTTGCAATGCGCGCATCTTTGTCGGAAAAACAGTCCTTGCCTTTATGATCAAAAGACAGTTTTGCATAATTCAATTTTGCCACTGTTTTTCGTTTTAATTCTGGTGTCTGACCTAGAAACGATTTACAGTGGAAAATTCCATGTTGTTCATTGCACAATGGACACGTGTATTTATTCCTTGCTAACGATTTCAATGACTTCACATTTGTATGATTGATAAATGCTTTAGTTGATGCACAGGTATGCCTTGGAATATTGAGCTTTTTGGAATCTTGATAGTAGTTTGTTGATTGCTCCGCGGCGCTTGCTTGCGTCGAGACGATTCTAATGCTGTGAATCGCATTTCCAAAAGTTAGAAACCTGATAGCGTAGGCAATTCCCTCGGATCTTCAAGATATCGAAGTAGTCATTGTGTGTATCAGTGTCCATTTCTGCATCAACAAATGTACCACCAAAGGATCCCAACTTGATGTATTCACGCCTAAGTTTTTACGGCACTTAGACACTTTTGTGGTGTCGCAATTTTTTCAGGGCAAATGATGATTGGTGTTGTATTGTTATGCAAAAAGCGTGTTCATGTGAGAACTAAAATCAATCGTTTGTTGTTATACCGATGATTCAGAATTTCCCAGCATGTTTCATAGTTTTCGGAACTAATATTTAGATGTTGTATTAGTTTCTCATTTCTCCCTTGACCTTGCTTTTTAAATGTTGCATTTTTGCACATTTGAAATGAATTTATTCTTGTGGATCATTTCCATGAAGAGATCTTTGAAAGATGACCACTGCTGATAGTTGCCGCTGAACGTAGGGATTTCCATTTTGGCGTAGAATGCTTTTGATGAGATACGGACCACATCTTGCTGTTGATTGATTTTTGATCTTTTGTAGCTGTCTTCGAACATGTAGTATGTTTTTTCACTGCACATCTTCTAGGTGCTCGCTGTCGATCTCCAGTGTAAGGAGTCCACGGCATTCCAGCGAAGTAAGTCACGTAAGCTGTCCTCGAGCTCCCACTTTCGGTAAGTAACTCGAGATTAGTGGCATTGATTGCTCGTTCTAGTGCTTTAAAATTGCTTTTGTTTCCGGTACATCTCGTCAAGTTTGCTGTGGTTACTCTGTCTACTCGGCTGGTGCTGGCCTGACCTGATGGGGACGCTGTTGCAGCCGTTGATGGTGGACGCCAATCTGTAGTCACGCCACTAAAGGAGTAGCAGGTCTCAGAACTGACTTCTTTTCTTGATCAGTAGATAGGTGTTGCTGGATAATTCTCCGACAGTCGGTGTAATATGACTTTGCTTTTCGAAGTGATTTTCCAAAATAAGTGTAGTCTTGGTCCTCGTACTCACACAACTTGACATGATTGGCTTGAACTCTCCAGTACTGATCCAGAGTCTCTAGTCGCCTTGATATGTAAGATGGGGTTTTCTTTCAGCTCCATCTTTCTTGAAGTTGGTGAATAACTGCTCCATTGCTTGAAGAAGTTGTTGCTGAGTTGATAGTAAATCTTCCATTTTATTTGATTAATGGACGATTTGATTGATAATCCAGACGGATGCTTCCGAGTCACGGAGGTGATGCTGTTGCTAAGTGCTCCGTATCCTAATGCAATATATGCGCCTTCTCAATCTCGTCGGTGAGACCCGCTTGTGGGAGGCCGACTCGACCGATTCGCTATTGCACTTCAGACACAGAAACACAAAGACAAAAATGTTTTCGTGAGTGATGGCGTGATGTTTACCAATCACTGCTGCTGGTGATGGTGTATGCGGTAGCAGAAAATTGTTCACTGCGCAATAGCTTTAAAAATAATGTAGCGTTTTTAAGCAGTAGGCGGTAATACGGGCAGCACTAAACGGGCGAAACGAAGTCACGTTGTCGAACCGCGTGGTCCGCTTTTCTTTACCGGCACTAGATCAATGCTCGAAGGACCATTAAGATGTACGAGCTGCTGTGCTGTACAATCTTAGAAGTTGATATAAAATAGAAAGAATTGAGTTGATAATGTGATTTAATTTGATAATACTGCTAGTGAGTACGATGCGCGACGGCGAATGAATGCGTACTGAATGGATGAGAATGAAAGATGATACAATATGGTAAAAATGCTTAAGTGCAAAATGTGCGGTTTGTAAAGACCGTACATTAATGACAACTGAAATAATAACAGGCTGCTGATGGATGGATTCTTCTATGTGGTGGAGCCGTGCTACAGTTATATTATGGTTGTAGCACGAATGGGTCGGCTTGACCAAAGAGCAGCCACGCTCTCTATACACCAGCGTAAAATAGCAGCTTAATGCTGCTGTGTTTTGTATGGCGAGTGTAGAGAACCGAATACCCTTTTTACTCGAAACAATGCATTCCATCTTAACTTCCAGTACTACAGCAATGTACTTTTTTCAAGACACTTTTAATATTTTTAAATGTTTTTGTCGTTGTAAGAGGATACTTATTTATACGCAAATGATTGTGTATTGGGTATCTACTTCAAATAGAATTTATATTTAAATTATATAACTGCTTTTGTACATATATACATAGCTGTTATAAAAATAAATGATCAGTTTTAACTCCGAACCGATGAAGTGTTATCTACCGTTAAGCGGGTGACGCGATGAGATCATTGCCATCATAACAGAACCCATTAACCCATTCGCCTCTTTGTTGCCAATACTAATGTGGATGTTTACTTTACTCTAACATATTATATTTAAAAAAATACATTTAATACATTATAAATGATTGAATAAAAATTTAGTCTTGTATTCTAATTTACTGTATTCTGCTCTTTCCTGTTTTATTTTACTTGATTCTATTTTCCTATTCTTTTCGGTTCTGTTTCCTTTGCCATTACTCGATACTCGATTTTTATTAAATCACTTTATGATTTTTATAAAGTAATAAGATGTTTTTACTCTTTCTTCCATATCATACAATTAAAAGTGCATACGTAGAATAAGTAAGCAAATGCGATATGCAATGGACGGTCTTATTTACCCAGGCAACTGATCTTCCGAAGTTATTAATTGTAAAAGAAATAACTTCATAAAAATTAGTAGTTAGTAGAGCCATGCTGCAGCTATATTAGTAGTATAGTTGTAGTACGAATGGGTCGGCTCGACCGGGGAAGGACCACGCTCTCTAATACAATCTCTTTTAATACCAGCGTAAAATAGCAGCTTAACACTGCTGTGTTTCGTATGGTGAGTGTAGAGAACCGGAGACCCTTTTTACTGGAAAAGAGGCATTCCATCTTAGTCCTCACAGGTGACAACGCATCTGCATTTTGATTCTTTATTGAAGATAGATGTAGATATCTATGGGTCACAGCAACCACTTACCATCAGGTGGACTGTGTGCTCGTTTGTCACCCTATCCTATAAAAAAACCACAAATAATTGAAGTTATTTCCTTGTTTTGTATTCCATTTTATATTCAAACTTAATTATTTACAATACTACTAGTCAAGACCCAGTTTCATCTTAGGTTTACAGTCTAAGTGACGCAGATGGTATTGTACAAAGCAATAACAATTTAACAGCCGGCAAGCGTTTACTATAATTAACAGTGAAACAATAGAGTTTATTAAGAGTAATCTATCTAAAAGTGCTCAATCTAAGCCGCCCATAGACACTGCCTTTTTTGCCCTTAGGAAAATCTATGTATATGTCCTCTATGCCTACGTCGCTAACGGCCTCCTCAGTCTATAAAAGAGTTTTTACATGTTTTAGGAAGTTTGTAGGACCAGAAAAGTTCCTAATAAAGTCTTTTTTTTATATTATATTATTTTAAGCCAGTGCTTAACTACAATCCCACCTGGTTTTAAGTGGTGATGTAGCCTAAGATGGTGAAGCGCACTCACTTAACACAAGCCTATTCACTCTTGCCTTGAAGATACCCACATTGTAATCGGATGGAAACACAGATGCTGGCAACTTATTCCACTCCTTTGCTGTACGCATGATGAACGACGCAGCAAACCGTTTGGTTCGAATGCGTGGTAAGTCAACAACGAAAGGATGGAGACTGGCCGAACGTATGGTGGAAGGAGGGAGGAATTAAATTATGCAATTCCTGCGCACACTCTTCAAAATGCATTCTGTAGAAAACCGAAAGGCTGGCTACTTTGCGCCTGTGTTCGAGGCTGGTAAGATTAGTTTTAACCAAATTTAGGTCACCAATAAGCCTCTTAGTACGCCTTTCCATTGAGTCCAAAGCTGTTAGGTGGAATTTTGCAGCTCCAGCTCATATATGGCAGCAATACTCCATGAACGACCGGACTTGCGCTTTATATAAAGTAAGCAGCTGTCCCGGCGTGAAGTATCGCCGCACCTTTGCAAGGATTCCTAGCTTCCTTGCAGCTGCTTTGGCCTTGGACCCAATGAACCGCCCGAAGTTCATATTTGAGGATATCTCAACCCCCAACAACTGAAGGCAGTCGGTGTATTCCAGTGATACATTTCGGAAAGAAGGAGCCAAGGTGAGCTGGCTGCTTTATGTAGTGAAGAGACACGTTTGTATTTTGGAGGCGTTGAATTTCACAAGATTGGCATCGCCCCATTCGGAGACTGCCTGTAGTGTGAGATTCACACGCTCTACCATAGCTTCTCTTTCGGATTGGATTAGATCCCGACTGGCGCGAGAACTTGGTTGGTATCTCTCCACAACTGTGCTATCGTCTGCATATCCATAGATACCGGGCATAAGCAGATCATTAATATGTAGCAGGAAGAGAGTTGCGGAGAGAACGGAGCCCTGAGAAACACCGGCGTTAGTCGCCACAGGATCGGATGAGCAGCCATCGACGATGACCCGGAGAGACCGATCACTCAGAAAGTCCTTTACCCAGTCAATCAGACCAGAGGATAAGCCGTACACTGGAAGCTTACCCAAAAGGCTAGCGTGCCAAACTCTGTCAAAGGCCTTCGAGAAATCAAAGGAAACAGCAAGTGCTTCCCCACTGTTCGCGAGTGCCTCGCCCCATACGTGTGTGGCATACGCTAGAAGGTCCCCAGCTGACCGATTTCGGCGAAACCCGTACCGTCGGTCACTAAGGAGGTCATTCTTTCTGCACAGAGGAAGCATAATTGATCGCTAAATGAGGCGGAACAAGCGTGTCAGCACAGAAGACAACTCAGGTGCACAGACCCGTTCTCCATATGTCGTAACGTCTTAACAAGTATGTAACATAAAGTCGTTAAAATTTTAATGAATAAAATCTAACCTTACAATAAAATATCTTTAATATAAAATGTGAAGACTTTCAATCACCGATCAACGACAGGCCACAATTATAATATTACGGAATTTATGGATGATAATAACCCTGGGAATGAGGTGTTCGCTACCAAGCTATTTCTAATTTGTTTGTGTGGTTAATTGTGTAACATACATGATTGTAAGCTGTTATTTAAAAAAAAGTCCCGCTGGGTTTCTTCCTGGTTCTTCTCAGGACAGAGGTTTTTTTTCGAACCAGTGGTAATTAAACAAAAGAGTGACTTTCAATAAGTATTATTTATAATCTATATTGAATAAAAAAGTTTCTGTTTCTGTTTCTGTTTCAACGAAGTTCAGAGAATAGGGAAAAAATAGTTATGATTAATTTAAAAAAATCACAAAGGTTAAATTAAGCATTTGCAACAATATTTCATTTCATAAAAATATGAAGCTATATATATATTATAGTCTTAATGTTTTTATAAAGAATACTAGAAGTGCTAATCACGTTTCTAATACTGCCGTTAATCATTCCAACTAAGCTTAAAATGCTTTTGCTAGTAGTGGTTCACGGCAGTAGTCGAATGGATTCTAACCCACGACTTTTGTATTTCGCAGTCAGTATCCTGAACCATTAGGTTACTGTCACCTTGAATGTCTTTTATTCAGTTATTTTATTGTTTGGTTTAATTAAAACGGTTTAAATAATCTTAATTCAAGACAACATAGATATTCATTTTTCGCGTTCACAAAATTTCAGATCCTCCAGAAGTACTACCATCTTTGCAAGCAGAAACGGGTCGGAGCCGGTCAATGGGCGCTTTTACATTCGCCGGCACCAGCACGGATGCCGGGGAACTAAAAATATATCATCATCATCATTATCATCATTGCAGCCTTTCACAAGTCCACTGCTGAACATAGGCCTCCCCCAAGTTATGCCACAAAGCTCGGTCCTGAGCCACCTGGTCGAGCCCCGACGCTTTGACAAAAAATGAGATTGACTTCATTATGACGACTAGACGCCAACTGTTCAGTGATGTCTCAGTGATCGCGAGGGTGAAAACTGGTAGCGATCACCGAATGGTTAGAGGCACACTGAACCTAAACGTTAAGTTGGAGCAGTCTCGTCTAATGAAGTCAACGCTCCGTCCCCCTCGTGCTCTAATCCAAAGTCCCCAAACCTTTCAGCTCGAGCTACAAAACCGTTTTCAGTGAGAGAACTCCAGGGAGAGTTAGCCGTCTACAGCACCCTCAGGAGGTCCACTCATACCAAGGCGGGACAATCATGGTGTGGGCAGGAGTTTGTCTTGGCGGACGAACCCAGCTCGTTTGGATCCAAGGCAGCGTGACTGCACAAAAATACCTTGAGGTAGTAGAGCCTGTTATTGTCCCAATAATAATTATATAATTATACAATCCAAATGGGCCACGAATTTCTACTCATGCACGATAATGTTCCTTCCCATACGGCACGGCTGGTGTTGGCCGCTCTCCGAGACCACGATATTCAAGTTTTGAATTGGCCTGCACAGTCGCCCGACTTAAATCCTATCAACAACGAAAATATACATACATAATACAACGAAAAGCTTTGAGAGATTTACCGCCAAATTTGACGACGGAACAACAACTTTACGAACACTTGCAAAGAACATGGGACCTCATACCGCAGCACGATATTGACAATTTAATTTTAAGTATGAAAAATCGATGTCGATGTGTAATTAATGTAAGAAATGGCAACGCTGATTATTAATAACTAGATTTTATAAGACTTTTTCAATTTTAATTAAAATTAATAGTTTTATAAGAAGAAATAAAGTTTTTTTATCACATTAATTTTCTACGGCGATTAAAAAAATTTACATTTTTATTTAAAACAAAAAAATTACGAAATGTTTTTTATTATTTTATTAAAGACCTTAAAATAACTTATCATTCTTCCATCTACTATAACAGAAAATTCTTCATAGATTTTTAGATATTTGATGAAATATCCCTAGATTCTGTTGATGTGTGTATATATAATATTAATGAACACTTAGTTAGCGGACTTAGAAGGGGGTGTCGAGGAGCACCGCCTTTTGCATTTGAGCCCGAAGCGGTCCATCACAGAGTTCCAGGTGCCTCAGATGACCAGAGAGCCTGACCGGGATTAGATTATTTCATTATTATAATTTTCTTTTTGGAAATTCACCGCTGACCGTATAAGAAGGTTAAGGTCTCTCAATGAACTATGAAGAGGTTTATGCTTGGAGTTTCCCTGCGAGGTAAGATCTGAAATGAGGAAAACTAGTGACACCGACTTAGCCCAACGGGTCAGTAAGCTGCAGTGACAATGGGCCGGCCATATAGCAAGAAGAACCACGAATCGTTGGAATGAACAGCTGAGAACCGGTGTCGGTTCTTCAAGCTATATGGCCGGCCACTTCAGATAGGTAACTAATCCGTTGGGCTGTGTCGGGTGCTATTGTTCTATTATGGATATCTTTAGCACTAACTCTGCAATATAGAGAAACATCAACCATAGCCCTCTCCATAGCTCGCTGAGCGACCTTAAGCTTCGTCATACGGCCAGTAGTGAAAATCACGTCTGTGATCCATATATCATTACTGGTAACACGCACTGGTTGTACAATCTTGTTTTCAACTTTTGAGAAATTCGTGACAAGAAAATGCGTTGTTATCTCCCTAACACTGCCCAGTTGAGTTGAATCAGTCGATTGGCCTTGTCGAAGTTGGACTTACCTAGAGTCGGACGATTTGTCCTACGTAGGCTGTATTTTTTTACAAATTGTAAACTTTTTTTTTTATAAAAGTCTACAATTCATATTGCTGCATAATTGCTGCAGTTTTAAAAATTTCTAGAGACTTTAAAATTCAAAACAGGTTGTGTGAATTCTGTGATATGTAATGCTCAAGTTTAAATAAACTGTTTTTTTACAAATAAAGTGACTGCAATAATATATGTAGCGAACAGAATCCTACCGACCGTTTAGGCGCTGCGCAAACGTGGACACTTTTTGTTACTGACACGGCACACCAACACAGGAAACCGTAGTTGCTGTGTCCGGTAGCGGCAATTGGACACAGTCGCCGGTTGCTACTTCTGGACAATGGTAACAATTCGTTGCTTGTTTTCAGTCAGTGTCACCTTGGATATCGATGGCGGAACATTACCTTTGCTTGTTGTGTTGATTACACGTTGACGTAGATGTCGTCGCCGTCAATATTTACAGGCAAATCAACCACGTCAATGTCAGCGCCGTACAATTGTAAGGAAATTTGCTTTGTGTTACTTGTGTCTACAACTGATGACTTAAAGTTTCCAGTTACCTACACCGAACACTTTTTGATTGGCGGTCGGTATGTGTTAAGTGGAAGCAACTCGACACAAAAAGTGTCTGCGTCTGCGCAAGTCATGGCTGATTTCATATTGATTACATGAAAATAAAATATTCATTGGTAGCTTGTATCCCACACAAGACACAAAAGTGTCTAGGTTTGCGCAGCACCTTAAAAGCACAATGTATTACAGGCCGATATTATCTTACAAGTGAATAGAATGTGAACTTCGTATTTTCCTACACTTTCAAGTTCATCGACCTATATACATACGTCCCACTGCTGGACACGGGCCTCCTCTAACCTCTTATTCTAAAATGCATAATATCTGTTTCACTATATATGAAATTTTATTGAAGCGTGTACAACAATTAATGGAGATGGTTTGGAAGTCCAGTGTCAATGTCAGTGTCGAGTTCAAAATTGAAAAGAGTACACCCGGGTTTACCGTGTAGTAGCGGTGTAAGAATATCCACTACCCCATATCATCCCGTGGGTGTCGTAAGAGGCGACAGAGGGAAAGAAATCAGAAGATGGGCGACAGCGTCTTCCTAATAACGACTAAAAATAAAAAAACTGCGTTTGCCTACCCTCTTGCCAAGCGTGGCAACTATGGCAAATATCCCCCCATGAGACAATCTATGGGGAAGGCCTATGTTCAAAAGTGGACTTTAATAGGCTGTAATGGTAATGGTAACACCCGGGCTATCTGTGTTGCGATTCATTACACAAAAGAAAAACATCAGATTTTCTTTTCTCCGTAGTCAAGCAGTTTTGTTATTTTTTATAAAATAAGAGTAAGAAACGAGCACGCAATCCAAACTGTAATCCACAGTAAGTAGATGCTCATAGACATCAACTTTAAAAGTTAGGTATCAACATGCAGAGGACTACGATGGAATGTCTCGTTTGTAGTAAAAAGAGTCTCCGGTTCTCTACATTCATCATACGAAACACGGCAGCATTAAGCTGCTATTTTACGCTAGCATTCTTTGAGAGCGTGGTGCTTCCTCGGTCAAACTAACCCATTCGTGCTACAACCATAATATAACTGTAGCATGACTCTCCTACGCAGGAAACGGTTCTTTAACGGTCTGTCTTACTAATATAGTGACATAAAAAATGTGGTCTATACTCACCATATTGTGAAGGCGGCTTAGTCAACGCAGATATCCCCGCAGAGATGATGCTCCTTATTACTACTTTTTAAAATACATTAAGTTTATTATATAAATGATCATCATCATCACTATAGCCCTTCACAAGTCCACTTCTGAACATAGACCTCCCCCAAGGAATGCCACAAAGCACGATCCTGAGCCACCAGCATCCATCGACTTCCTGCATGTCTTACCAGGTCGTCAATCCATCTAGTGGGGGACCGCCCTTCACTCCACCTACCGGTACGAGGCTGCCACTCGAGAACCTTTTTTCCCCATCGGTTGTCGGTTCTTCGAGCTATATGGTCGGCTCATTGCTACTTCAGCTTACTAATTCGTTGGGCTATGTCTGTAACTCTGATTTTACTGCGGATATCCTCATTTCTATGTTTATCACGCAAAAAAAACCCGAGCACAGCTCTCTCCATAGCTCGCTGAGTGACCTTGAGCTTCCTCATACGGCTAGCAGTGAAGGACCACGTATCAGATTCATAAGTCATCACTGGCAACACGCACTGCTTGTACAATAGTACGCTGCCCAGCCAAGTTCAATCCGTCAATTGACCTTTCGGTCGAGGTTGGACTTACCTAGTCAGACTATTTGTCCCAGGTAAACATACTCGTCAACAACTTCGAGCTTAGTGCTCCCAACAACTGCCGGCATAGGTGTGACATGGACGTTATACATGATCTTTGTTTTGTCCATGTTCATCTTAAGACCTATCCGTTGGGAGGCACTGTTGTGGTTATTGAGATTAGTGCTTAGGTCTTCCAGTGATTCTGCTATAAGGACTATATCATCGGCAAATTGAAGGTGAGTGATGTACTCGCCATTGATGTTAATACCGTATCCTTTTCAGTCCAGTAGCTTGAAAACTTCGGGGATATAACGTCATCCTGTCTTACACCTCTCTGCAGTTGGATAAATTTCGTACTCTGATTCAGCACTTCGATATACCGACAGTCAACTTGGCACCGCTGAAGGGATTGCAGCACCGCTTAAATTTTGACGGAATCAAAAGATTTTTTATAGTCCACATACGCAAGACATAGTGGCAGATTGTACTCCTCGGTTTTCTGTACAATTTGCCGAAGGGTATGTATGTGGTCTATGGTGCTAAAGCCTTTTCGGAAACCAGCTTGTTCGGGAGGCAGGAAGTCGTCAAGTTTGCGTGTGAGACAATTCATAACGACTCTCGAAAACAGCACGTAGACGCGGCTCAGAAGGGAAATTGGTCTGTAGTTCTTCAAGAGAACGTTGTCGCCTTGCTTAAGTAACAATACCACCGCACTTTTACTCCACACCTTAGGAGTAGTGCCACAATTGAGGACGTAATTAAAGAGCTTCTGAAGAACTGCAAGTGCTGGTTTTCCACGCGTTTTCAGAAGTTCTGCTGTAATTCCATCCCCACCCGGGGACTTAACATTTTTAAGGTGCTGGAGAACCATTCTAATCTCACTCAGACTGACGTCCGGGATATCATCGGAATAGTGTCGGATAAGACTTGCTCTTGGATCGTTACTCACACTTGCGTGTGGCTCCAACGATGATGTGTACAGCTGCCCATAGAACCTCTCAATCTCACTCAAAATCACAGGTGTCCCGGAAACGATGCTGCCACATTCGGTCTTCAACTTCGACAGTTAACTCTTTCTGGCAGATCTCTGGCAAAGACTTTGGAGCCCTGGTTCCGCTCGATCGCTTCTTCAATACGAGCTGTATTGAAGTTTCGTAAGTCCCGCCGCATGCATTTTGAGATCTGTCTGTTCAGTTGCCTGTATGAGATTAAGAGTATGATCGGAGAGTTTTTGTGTTCTTCTGCGGCGGATCTTGCAGAACTTAACTCCGATCGCATGTGCAGTTTCCACGAGCTTGTCATTCATATCGTCCACTGCATTGCAATCTTCTAGGCACTGAAAACGATTTTGTAACTCGAGTTGAAATTTTTCGGAACGTTGGATTAGAGCACGAGGGGGACGGAGCGTTGACTTCATTAGACGTGACCTCTCCAACTTAACTTTTAGGTTCAGTGTGCCTCTCACCATTCGGTGGTTGCTGCCAGTTTTCATCCTCGTGATCACTGAGACATCACTGAACAGTTGCTGTCTAGTCGTCATTATGAAGTCAATCTTTTTTTTTGTCGAACCGTCGCGTCGGGGCTTGATCTGGTCACTTATATAAATATTCGGAGCTAATATGAGATCAGATTATCAGTTTATGGAATTAAAGTTCGGCGCCCTCGATTCTATTTACCTACCGTATTAATTTACCTCATCCATCAGCAGGGTGTCTAGCTTGTAGGTGTTAGGAAGGCATAAAGAGATAGGAAACGCTGTATACTGCATTCAATCTCTTTCTCTCGGAGGCTAAATCCTATAGATGTATATGCTTGTCATTTTGAGTGTCGCTTTTTCGTTTCATCGAGATTCAAATCACAACGAATCTAAAGAAGTTTTTACTTCAAAAATCAAGACACGTATGAAAGCATCATCCCTCCAGAACTATTTGTGCTGCATTATAATATGTCTGCAGAGTGGCTCTACCGCGTTAAAATGGTACTATATATTTTTCTAAATAAATTTGATCTACCCTCAAAATTCAAATTCAATTATGTACGCTAGCATAGGTCCTCTTCTGTATGATTTACCGAAACAACAAATACAACACCGTGTTATATTTCGGTTCACTTATCAGAAACCTCGTCACGCGCCTCTATTGTTCTGTTGTAAGTTAGACAAGGATGTAAATTGCTGTCATTACTTAGCTGTAACTCGTTCGCCTGTGACACGTTCTAACTGTACGTGGTAGAGCCATGCTGCAGCTATATTATTGGTATAGATGTAGTACGAATGGGTCGGCTTGACCGGGGAAGGACCACGCTCTCACAGAATACCAGCGTAAAATAGCAGCTTAATGCTGCTGTGTTTCGTATGGTGAGTGTCTACACTCCGAACCGGAGACCCTTTTTATTGGAAACGAGGCATTCCATCTTAGTCCTCACGGGTGACAACGCATCTGCATTTTAATTCGCAATCGAGGATAGATGTAGATGTCTATGGGCCACAGCAAGCATTTACCATCAGGTGGACGACTGTGGACTGTGTGCTCGTTTGTCACCCTTTATATATAAAAAAAACTGAAACTATTTAAATATTTTAACAAATGCTTTGTAAATAAAACAACTTTACGATTTACCAACATGTTCACACAAATAAATAGAAATTATTGCTGCGTCTAAGGAATTTTAATGTGTGTTTTAGTATGGACATGTGAAGTCCGACATTACGCACTGGTGCGACATGGTGGTCTATGTATATCCCCCCTAGAAATGAGAGGAAGCCCAGTAGTGGAAAGTATAAAGGCAACTTTCCCCATCACCCTATTATATTTTTTCTAGGTGGCAGAACTCCTTTTGACCACCCTTACCTATCTGACGCAAGAAAGCTGCATTGCTGTGCTCCGGTCTCAGGTATAGAGAGTCAGTATAACTACAGCCTGTGAGGCATTACATCTTAGTCTTAAGTGGTGACAACGTATCTGTAGACTTCATTGTTTGAAGTTGGCCGCAGGTGTCCATGGTTAGCACTTACCATCAGGTGGACTATGAGTTAGTATGTCACTTGAGATTTAATAAAAAAAATTAAATACATGTATTAAATTTATTCTATACTTTACTCATAAATCATATATACTATAACTACGTTCAGGATTGACTGGAAGAGAGATGGCCAAAGGCATTTAATACACAGAATACCAGCGTAAAATAGCAGCTTAACGCTGCTGTGTTTTGTGAGTGTGACGCTGAGTGTAGAGAATCGGAGACCCTTTTTACTGGAAACGAGGCATTTCATCTTAGTCCTCACGGGTGACAACGCATCTGCATTTTATTCGCAAATGAGGACAGATGTAGATGTCTATGGGCCACAGCAACCACTTACCATCAGGTGGACTGTGTGCTCGTTTGTCACCCTTATCCTATAAAAAAAAAATTAAGTCCGCCCCTTAAGTATTTTTATATAGGTTAACGCCCTGTATAATCTACCGTGTAGTGACGGCTTAAAAAACACACCACCCCATATTATCCCGTTGGTGTGATAAGAGATGACAGAGGGAAATTAAACTAGAGATGGACAGCAGCGCCTTCCCAAAAACAACTCAAAATAATAAGAAACTGTGTTTGTCGACCCGTCTGCCAATCGTGGCAACTATAGTCAGTATATGAGGCAATCTATCCCATACAAGCCTATGTTCACCAGTAGACTTTAAGTAAGTACATAGGTTAACGCAATGAAGTATAAGTTAATAAAAGAAAATAAATAAAAAAAACAATATATCACGACTACATGTAAAGCTCACCAACACGGAACAGCTAATCTCGCCCCATTACTCTCTCGAAAGATCAGTCAGGCGAAATTTATACTTTGCACAATTATTAGTGTTTCCTTTTTTGCCGTAAGACTTTTTTTTCTAAAACCAGTTATTCGACAGTTATAAAGTTTGTTTATTTATAAAAACTGCTTTTAGCCCATATTATACACATGTTTTAAGTGAAAATTCTTAATATCTTATTATTATATGTAATTAATATCTCATTAACTCTAACGCTTATTGGAGTACCGAGAATCAGTGTTTTGAAATCGATATCGCATCTGAATCAGATTACGAAAACGTTTTTACTAATAGACCGGCCATTAGAAAAAGGAGTAAGGATAGGGCAACATAATATTTTGCAAACTCTTCACAGCTACTTTGGAAGGTGTTATTAAGACATCAGAATGGAAAGGATACGGTATCAACACCAAATCACCGTACAATATTTATGACAGAATTGTTAGAAATCTTAGAACTATCAATAATATTTCTCAACGGGTAGTTGCAGCTGTATTATAATTGCACACAAATGGATCGCCTTGACCGGGGAAGGACCACGTTCGCATTGTATAGTATGGTGAGTGTAGAGAACCGGAGACCCTTTTTATTGGAAAAGAGGCGTTCCATCTTAGTCCTCACGAGTGACAACGGGTCTGCATTTTGGTTCTTTATTGAGGATAGATGTAGATGTCTATGAGCCACAGCAACCACTTACCATCAGGTGGACTGTGTGCTCGTTTGTCACCTTATCTTATAAAAAAGGCCTATATTCAGCAGTGGACTTGTGAAGGGCTCTTATGATGATGATATTGCAATATTTGCCACGTGTTGACGGCATTAGAGAATCCATCACTTAATTTCGTCCCATGGTTGTCGTACAAAGTGACCAACCTGAAAAATCTTATGGTTTTCGATAGATGTGTTATACCATCTTTTTTATATGGAGAAAGGGTCACAAACGAGCAAGCAGTAAGTAAGGTGTTGCAAGTGTGTGATAATGCACAGTTGCTTATAAAATTAATATTTTTAATGAAGGGTGACAAACGAGACGAGCACACAGTAGACCTGATGATGAGTAGATGCTGTATCCCATAGACATCTACATCTATCCTCAATTAAGAAGCAAAATTCAGATGCCATTTCACCCCTGAAGACAAAGATGGCCACGTTTGTAGTAAAAAGGTTCTATGGTTCTCTACACTTACGAAATACATTAAGCTGCTATTTTACGCTGGTATTCTGTGCAACATGGCTCTACCGCGCATGTTGTATAATACGTTACGTAAAATACCCAGTCCGGCGACGTACAGCTGTGTCATAGCTACGTGACTTCTAGTACTATAGTCAATAGTCAATGCAACTGCCAATCGTGACGATTATGGCTAATCCTCCCTACAATAGGAGAGACGTATGTCCAGCAGGGCTAGCATGGGCAGGAGACAATTTTATCCCCGGGGAAAGGAGAAAATGTTTATCCCCTCGCTTAGTTTTATCCACCCTTAGAACATGGGCACACCGGTGGATATAATATCCACAGTAGATAAAATGGGAGATAGACTTAGACTTAGATAGAATTTTTGTATGAATATAAACTTCAACCCACGTCCAATGAACTAGGATAAAATTGTCCCTTTCAAATGTCAAAAAAGCATAATTTTTTATCTTTGATTTCGCTCCATGCTACGGACGGGGATATGTTATTGTTATGTCAAACGGGGATATACTTCCCGTTTGACATAACAAAATAATTTTATCTCTTGTCAGTGGATATAATCGGGGATAAAATTTTGTCCCTATCACATGTATGGAGACGATCTTCAATATACGCAGTCAACTCTTGAGAACCTGCCTACTGCTGTTTCTGCCATCAATGCTGACCTGGCGGCTATAAGCGAATGGAGTAAGTGCTATGGGCTTAAGGTTAATCCTTGTAAGTCTCAGCCATTATTGTTGGTAGTGCTGGCATGATTTCAAGAGTTGACTGGAATAACTTTCCTCGGTATTGAATGGTGTTGTAATACCTAGAGCACCCGTAAAAATCTTGGTATACACTTCGATACTACTTTCTCGTGGTCTCATTAATTGAAAGAAGAAGTGCAGAAACTTTTGCTGCTATGGGTTATTATGCGTTTACGTTCTTTCCTTCCCATTCCTACTAAGATTATGTTAGCAATCTTTACCTCTATTCTCGATTATGCGGGCGCAAGCTATCTTGATTTAACTGAAAATCAAACAAAACAAAGCGTATTCAAAATCTACAATCGGTTCATAGTTGGTTGTGCAAATATGACCATGTTTGAATTTCGTTTAAAGCTCAAGTGGTTACCCATTCGCCTTCACCGGAATCTACGAATTGTTTCTTCTGTTCTGTGTATTATTCAATCCAATGACTCTTGACAAAGTTTCTTGGTCATGACAGACCGGATAGAGTTCTACGGTCAGCCGGAGAACTATATACTGCGCCACATTCTTATCAAACTAAATATTTTAAGAATTCCTTCAGGCCATCTGCTTATGGAATGATCTTCTCCGCAAATTCGTCGTGCGAAAACACTAAAAGTTTAAGACTGACGTCAAAATCACTATCTAACAGTGCAATAACCACTGGTCATCATTTATGACATGTTTTTGTATCCTGTCTGTATTTATGTATGTAATTTTTATGCATATTTGCCTATTTAATCTTATGTACGAGTATGTCTATCATATTTTTAATGTATATATTGGTGTATTAAATATTTTGTTATTATGTATCGGTTTAGTTTATTTAGGTATTAGTATGTAAGTTTACTATAATATACACCACCTCCCACTGTCCAATAACTTTTAGCGATAAGACCGCCTTATTGTACCTACCTCTTAAGTTTTACTCCTTGTAATTTTTTTTTATCGTTTGTGGTGTACAATAAAGTAAATAATAATAATAATTATTATTATTATTATGCTCGACTGCCTTGTTGGTTTGGTGGTCGTAAACGAGACTGCTGATCATGTGGATCTTGGTTCGAATTCCGGTCGGGCCATAAGTTATTGGGTTTTTCTGTCAAGAAATATTCGTTAGCAGCCGGAGTTAAGAATTTTGCGGTGTTACACCCTTTGCCTCGGAAAGCACGTAAAACCGTTTGTACTGCGCCTGATCACTCTCCGGTGGTAACGGATTATCGTCCCGTTGGACTATGAGAGTGAGGGAATAGAGAATGCACTTGTGCTTGCGCGTACGCTTGAGCACTATTATCCTATCTGCGCAAATGGCTAGGATTTGTTGAGACTGGCCATCGTGACAAAAAGTTCGGTCTGGTATTATAGAATAAACAGCACACAGTCCACCTGATGGAAAGTGGATGTTGTGGCCCATAAGCATCTTCATCTATCCTCATAATGCAGATGCGTTGTCCCCTGGAGAAAATCGAAGTTCGGATGCGTGGGCTATTGACAATAATGGGGTGAAGACCCGTCGACCGCCTGGTTGCCCAATGGTGGAAAGGGAAGGAAGGAATTTAAGCATGTAATTCCTGCGCACAGTACTTAGCAGCACACATACCTTAGGTTATGAATGGGCGGTTTCGATTTTTTTTCTGGGAAGGCACAAAGACCACCAAGAGACTTATAACGGTGGTAGAGCCACGCAGCAGCTTTTGCTGTTGCATGGGCCGGCTCGAGCTGGTTGGTACCACGACCTCACAGAATACCGGCGTGGTGGAAGCTCTGCTTATGTTTGTCTGTGAGTGCAGGCACCGAGGCCCAATTTCCATCAACATGGTAGCGGAATTAAATCTTAGACTACCCCAGAAGGGTACAGCACCCCTGGAGAATCCCTCGCTGAGCATCCACGACCATGCTACTCCACTCCTGAGCGTGGTGCTCAGGCTGCCCGCGTATTCCAAATTCCGCTCAAAACAATAACTGCTCGGGGCAAACTGAGCAACAAGACCAGGCGACCCTGCCACGCTATCCGTGGATTTCTGCAACATCAGGGACTTCACCGAACCTAAACGCCGTCCACTACCATCTCGAGACGGCGAAGCCGGCCTTGCTCTTTCTGACCGAGACGCAGGTCCTCTCCGGCTGATACTTCGTATCTCCTACCCGGGGTACAAATTGAACACCTTTGTGCCTCGGGCTGGAGTTTGCGTATACGTCAGAGAGGACATCTGTTCTCGACGCCTCGGCAGTCTTGAAGGTTCGGACCTGTCCATCCTTTGGCTACGCGTAGATAGCGACGACCATCCGCGCGTCTACGGGTGCCTCTATAGGTCCCATAGCGGTAATGCCGAAACAGACCGACTCATCGACCACGTCCAAATGGCTACAGATTCCCAACAGGTCCCATCCGCAGAGATCGTGATCCTTGGCGATTTTAACGCCCACCACGCCGAATGGCTCGGTTCACGTTTAACCGATCATGTGGGGAGATCTGTTTATGACTTTGCCTTGGCATATGGTCTGACACAGCTGGTTACTTCGCCTACGCGGATTCCAGATGTGAAGGATCATACACCTTCCCTGTTGGACCTTCTGCTGACCTCTCATCCGGACGGATATCAGGTTTCCGTCGATGCCCCTCTCGGCTCTTCGGACCATTGTCTGATCCGGAGTGTGGTGCCACTTACGCCTCCTCCGCGGTTGCGTTTTGCAGGTTGCCGCCGTGTTTGGCATTACAGGTCGGCGGATTGGGACGGAATGCGGTCTTTCTTGCATCCCACCCATGGGGCGGGTTTGCTTCTCGCCGGATGATCCCAGCGCTGTTGCTGACTCTGTCACTGATGTGGTACTACAGGAATGGAACTATTTATTCCATCATCTGTGGTACCCATCGGAGGCAGATCGCAGCCTTGGTTTGGTCGCTCCTGTAAGACTGCATTACGCAGTAGCAGGAGTGCTATCAGGCCTGGGCTGAGGCTTCGGCGGCTCGATGTAAACACCAGCATGCTTAAAAGAAGTATAACTTCGCCTCCAGGTCCTTCAAGTGTTATTGCCAAGGCAAAGTCTGAGCATAGGCAGAATTGGCGAGAAACTAGTTCGCCTTCCTTCGGGAACCCGTGCATTCTGGTCTCTCAAGGCTGTCCAAGGAATTTCTCAAGCCATCACTACCATCTCTGCACAGGAGGACGACTCACTGGCCCACGCCGCAAAAGAAAAGCCGACCTTTTAGGCTCACTTTTGCGTCCAACTCGACTCTTGATGACGGGGAACACACCGCCGACCATCCCGCGTGAGTGCTCCATGCCGGATGCGGTTCTCACAGCGCTCGGTTCGCAAAGCACTCTTCTCCTGGACATTCACAAGTCGAGTGGGCCTGACGGAATTCCCCAATTGTGCTGAGGACGTGTGCTCCGAGTTGGCACCGGTTCTAACGCGTCTTTTCCGGTACTCCTACCCCTAGGCGTAGTCCTGAAATCATGGAAGACAGCTTTTGTCCAACCTGATCCCTAAAAAGGCGACCTGTCAGACCCGTCCAACTACAGGCCTATAGCCATCACCCCTTGTTCTCCAAAATAATGGAGTCCATTATAAACTGCCAGCTCATGCGGTGGTACTTGAGGATCACCAGCTGATTAGTGACCGCCACGGTTTTCGTCGGGGTCATCAGCTGGTGATCTTCTGGTCTACCTTACTCATAGATGGGCGGAGGCAGTAGAGTCCAAGGGGAGGCATTGGCCGTTAGTTTGACATTGCGAAGGCTTTCGATCGGGTTTGGCACAGCGCTTTCGAAGCCCCTTCCTATGGGCTTCCTGAGAAATTGTGCAATTGGATCACCAGCTTTTGCAGATCGGAGCATCAAGGTCGTTGTAGACGGTGCATGCTCCGACCATTTCGATTAACGCTGGTGTTCCACAAGGCTGCGTGCTATCACCAACGCTGTTTCTTCTGCATATCAATGATATGTTGCAAACCGGTAGCATTCATTGCTATGCGGATGATAGCACTGGTGATGCTCTATACGCCGGCGTGCGAATATTTCTCGGGAAAACGTCGCGAGTACCGGAACAAACTTGTGTTCGAAGTCGAGTTTTTGAACAAAGTCTCGGATTGGGGCGACTAAATCTAGTCCAGTTTAATCCTCAGAAGACACAAGTTTGCGCGTTTACCGCCAAAAGAACCCTTTGTCGTATCTCCTCAGTTTCAGCGCACTTTGTTGCCGCAGCCAGTATCGGAACTCGGCGTCGACATTTCGAGTGGCGTGCAGTTTCGCGGTCACTTGGAAGAGAAGGCCAAATTGGCCTCTAAAAGCTTGGTGTGCTCAGCAGAGCGGACAGTATTTCATGCCGGCAACGCCTGCAACTTTACAAGGCGCAGGTTCGGCCTCACATGGAATACTGTTCATCTCTGGCCAGCTCCCCAGTGCCAGCTCCTCCACTTGACCGCATCCAGCGCAGAGCGGCTCGAATCGTCGACGACCGAGTCCTTTCCGATCGGCTCGATTCATTGGCGCTGAAGAGATGTTGCATCTCTTTGCATTTTCTTTCGCATTTACCACGGGGAGTGCTCTGAGGAATTGTTCGGATTAATCCCAGCCGCCAATTTCACGAACGCACATCGCGGCAGAACTCTGATACCATCCACACCATCTGGATGATTGGCGGTCCACCACTGTGCGATTTAGATGTTTTCCTCGCACAACTTCCTTGTGAATAGTTTACCACCAGCGATTTTTCCGGACCGATACGACTTAGGGACCTTCAAGAAAAGAGCCTACTCCTTTTTAAAAGGCCGGCAACGCATCTGCACCTCTGGTTCCCTGGTGTTGCAGTTGTTCATGCGGCGCGGTAGTCACTACCATCAGGTGCCGCATGCCTGTTTGCCCCTGTCCAATAAAAAAAAGACCAGGAATATCCTCATTATATTAAATTTGAATTTTCTCGTAATATTAAATTACTGATTTTGCATTAATTATCTTTTGTCTTTGAGATTGGTAGTAAAATAATGAGAGACATAACAATGACAAGAAAAAATAACTAGTGTGTTTACATTTTAAAATATAAAAGTCGGCCAAGTGTAGGACTGGTGCGTGAAGGGTTCCGTACCATCGTAATACGTTTTGTAGGGGAGTCTCTTTAATTTTAATTAATTTTATTTTTATTCATTCATCATTTGTTGTTATAGCGGCAACAGAATACACATTCTGTGAAAATTTCAACTGTCTACCTATCCGTAATCATGAGATACAGCCCGCTGACAGACGGACGGACGGACGGACAGCGGAGGCTTATAATACGGCCCCTGTTTACCTTCTTCGGGAACCCTAAAAACGAACCATCTCAAAGTTATACAATACAATAAAAGTAATTTATACGATTTTTATTGCATTTATCTATTTTCTCGACGTTGCGAGTTCATCTGCACCACCCAGGAGGTCACTGAAGGACTTAGGTGTTTGACATCGTGAATTTGATGCCATAATCTTGATTTCAGGATCAGTAACACTACATGCCTGATAGCCGCGGTAAGGCTAAGCGTTCTGTAAATTTCACAGAATACAGCAAACTAGGCTTTTTTATTTCCATTTTTTATTGCAATGAAATGCAAGCATGTTCTGTGCAATACAAATATTAATGTATCCGCTAAACTAATGTTTCCGCAAACAGTTACAAAAATATTGAACGTAATGTTTTGTGCTGAAATATTAATTACTATATACGAGTCCAACCTAGAGGTTAGACATATATATAGGTTAGACACATAGACTTAGAATATACTGGCGTATAGACCAACATATGCAAGGGAAAAGAAAATTCCTTATGGCAAAAATGCAAGATAGAAAAGGATACCAAATCTCATGACTCTAAACCGATTTTGAATGACAGGTCGGCACAATTCGGCACGCAAGAAATAGCTCCTAGATATTTTCTAAATTTTTTAAGTGTAATAGTGGTTATTTTAGTAAGTAACTTTTTTCCAAAGTGCCTCTTGTTCTGTGATTGTGGTGTTAATAATAGAAATAATCCTGACAATTGCACATTTTCAGGTAAATTCTCAAGACGTCGTCAATGTTATGAAGCGTTTATTTTGGTTAAAATTTATGTTATATACTGTTTAAAAACAGATCGTTTTCAATTATTTTGTTAATTTTGATATTTTGCAAAGAAAAAGTCATTGTTGATAATTTGCATGAATTTGGTAAATACATTTTTATACAAAATATTTTACATGTACGCTTGGGATTGACTCAACCATATCAAAATTAATGTCGATATTTATCTTGAATGCTTATAATGAATCGATAGACTTGCCCACACAACAAGAAAATAAATCGATTTGCGTTCTAAAATGTAATTTTATTTTGCTATTTGTAAAACAGATTCTCTCCGGATTCTATAATTAAAAAAATGGTTAGGTTAATTGACGGGTTGGTTGGAATGCAAAGAAGAATTTATTATTATATTTTACTTACTGGTACAAATTATTATTATTTTGTACCAGTAAGTAAAATATTGTTACAATAAGACTTCAAAATTTAACTTTCAAAACTTTAGATAAATATAGAGACAAATTTTCATACATTATAAAACTAGTGTTATTAAAGATAAAAAAAATGAGACTATCCCTGCCAGTTTTATGAACCCAACTAAGTATCTATTTATCAACCAAAATAAATGTACTAAAATAACCTTATTTAACCAACTGCACAGTCTCACGGTCACACTAGTACAATATTCATAGCATCACGCTATTTTCCCCAAGGTTGAGCAGAGCTTGAAACTTCGGATTATATTCCCAAGTCACAATGATAAAGCTATTAGCGTAGTAAGGTATAGATATTTAGTAATGCTCCAGAAGCGCTACTAGACGTTCCATAGTATTTGATACTCACAACGGTCGATGCCCGATTCATGCTTGATGGCCGGCGACATTGTGCCGAGGGCTTAAATAGCGTGGTTCATCCCCTACAGCGTTAGTCGTAGAGAAGAGGAACTTGTGGTTATAATAGCTGCGTAGATCAATAGATCTGCGAGATTAAGTTGCACTTGCGGTCAGTCCATGAATGAGTGACTATTTTCAACATACCGAGATTGAGAATAGAGAGTGCATCTGTATCCTCAGACACTTTGTACTTTACCTGTTAAGATCATTATGTTTTAAAATTCATGGAGCTAAAATGATAATAAGTTTATTAATTACTTTATACTTTTCAGGACAGATGAAAGAATATAAACATGAAGCATGATGAAGCCTCATAAACATATTGGCTTTTAAACACAGCAATCTTATTTTACTGATTCCTACAAGTTTCCTGCGTTAAATAAATTAAATTTACATTCATAATTAAGTCGAATGTTAAAATAAACTTCTATAATGTACACATACATAAACACTTACGCCTGTCACCCAGAGGGTAGGCAGAGACTACGGACTTCCATTTGGCACGATCCTGGCACACCTCTCTGCCCCAAAGAATAGACTCGGCTCGCCGTATGGTAGCGGCGTAAAATCTACCACCCCTTAGATCGCACCATGAGCCAACACATTCTATAATGTATTTAATTTTTAAATGTTTGTAATTATCAAGTAATACTTATATGAAAATAAAGCAGCCATTATGTACTCCATGTCCCCGTGTTTATTTCCCCATCAAAAATATTTATAAAATATAAATACGTATATACTTAGTTAAGTACCTACCTATTTATATTAACAATATTTTAGAAAAGAAATTCCGGGGAAACTGCCCACGGCAGTAAATATTTTTCTCCAAAGATTGTAGCTCGAAAATACAACTTTCCGATCTAATTATTGGGGAGTTTTTTAAGTTTATCGGTAAATTCACCTGGGATTTTAACCACTTGAATTAAAATCCAACAAAAGGCAGGTAGGTTCAGCTTATTCCCAGGAACATATTATATGAATATTTTAATTATTTTAGAACTATCATGGTAAAATCAGTTAATTTTTGAAGTTATTCAACTTCATGCACGAAACAATTTTTTTAAATCTTTTTACCGCTTTCTTAATAATCATTTTCCGATAGTCCTTGTAAGTAAAATGTACATCACTAGCTAACGCACACAATGACAAATCAAAATCACGCGTTTTCAGCTGTCCGGTGGTCTATACGGCAATATATTCTAAGTCTATGGTTAGACATAATATATTTATATATATGTTACTGGTATGGGCTCAGAATTAATGATTTTAGAGGTAATGGTTTGTTTTATGTTAAACAATCCCACACGATGATAAATCTCGATCTTTACTTAGTTTTTTTTTTTTTAGTTTAAAAAGCCTATTAACTTTTGCCTAAGTTTATACAGATTGGTGTCATTATCCTTGAGAAAAAATTAAACACCGACATCTCGCATAATGCTAGAAGATGCGGATCGTGGTTAACTCTTCCGGCTTATAAAGAAGGAGAAAGAAGAATTATACAGGGGTCAATTACACGTAAAGGTTTCAAAAGCTTAATATTTTTTTGCATAGGTCAATTTGTTAGTTTTCCGTGTATCTTGATGTTTTGTTTAGTTTGTAAAGTAAGAACCACAAACTCTATAAAGTGCCTTTAAAATCAGGTTAATCTTTATTCGAGAATAAATGTAGTCTATGAAATGAGTTCAGGCGGATTGAGAGTGTTCGTTTGTCACCCTAATTCTATAAAAATGAGATCTCTTGATCGGTTGAAGATTTATGAGATTATATGAGATTAATATATTTATGTTCAAGAAATTTAACAATTGTAGGTAATTTATAGACTGTGGTAATAGTTTATTTTCCATTACAACGGAAACGAAAATCCACGACAGGAGAATAATATCATTAGACGATATGAAGTAATTTGCAACATTTATCTATGATTTTGACAGTGTATTGGCGGTATAACAATATATCGTCCTGTGGGTGTCAAGAGGCGACAGATGGAACCAAACCAGGCGATGGGCGAACCAGGAGAAGCGTCTTCCTAAAACTAAAATGAAAAAACCTTGGATACTATATAACTGAACCCGTCTTATAGCAAATATAACAAATGATGCAAACTATTGGGAATAGAATAGAATATTTTTTATTCAATATAGATCACATGTGTAATTCTTATTGAAAGTCATTTTTTACTTTACCACTGGTTCGAAAAAAAACCTCTGTCCTGGGAAAAACCAGCAAGAAACCCAGCGGGACTTTTTCAGCTTAACAAAACATTTAAACTTGGCAATAGAGAGAGCCTGTACACTTTCCGGGACCTTGTTGTAATAGCGTATACATTGCCCCAAGAATGAATTACTGACTCTGTGGAGTCGAGAAACTGGTGTCACTAGCTTGTGTTTGTTCTTTAGTGTTTACAGAATGTATATCACTTTTTTAAAACTACCTTTGTTTTTGTGAACATACATTAAATTTTCAAATATACTGAGAGGCCAAAGTTAATACAACTCTGTGTAAAAGTATCGGGAATATGTCAATAAAAAGACCCGCGTAAAAGAGGTCGTTCTAATTTTTTACTGCATGTTGTGGCACTGTACTGATTTAGCGCAAAGTTTGAGCGGGATCTGTCATTTAATTTGTTTTAAACTACACTTTTGTTGGTCATAGTTTTGAGTTATCGGCGATTTTACAATGGAAAATATTGTTGAACAAAGAGTGTGCCTTAAATTTTGTGTTTCGAATGATATTTCATGTGGTGAATCACTAAAATGTTGCAAATACCTACGGCATATGTATATCGAAAACAAGGGCATGAATGGTATAAGGCTTTTAAAGAAGGCCGAGAAGTAGTAGTAGACTTGCCTCGTTCTGGTAGACCTTCAACCGCTACGACCAAAGAAAATCGACAAAATCAAGAAGCTAGTGCTGAAAATCGACGTATGAGTCTGAGAGTTGGCTAGTGAGGTGAACATATCTTTAAGTCCGTCCACAACATTCTCATTGACATTTTAGGCATGAAACGCGTCGCCGCTCGACTAGTTCCAAAAGAGCTCAATTTTGTTCAAAGAGCGCGAAAGCATGTCGCTGAAGACATGGTTTCGAGCTTACGGATCCGACCTTTATGAAACGTATAATAACTGGCGACGAGACATGGGTTTATGAGTACGACATGCAAACAAGCCAACAGTTCAGAATGGCGTCTCGAAAACGAGCCGAAACCCAAAAACCGCGGCAAAGTCGCTCCAAAATCAAGGTGATGCTGACAGTTTTTTGACTACCGTGGTGTGTTTACTCCGAATTCCTTCCAAAGGGAGAACAGTGAATAAAGAATATTATTTAGGCGTCATGAAGCGTTTGCGTGAGAGTATCCGCCGAAAACGTCCAGATTTGTGGCAACACAACTCATGGATGCTGCACCATGATAATGCACCATCACACACAGCCATTATAGTGAAAGAGTTTTTAGCGAAACATTCAACAAAAGTTCTCGACCAAGCACCGTATTCACCTGATATGGCTCCGTCTGACTTTTTTATTTCCCAAGTTAAAATTACCACTTCGAGGAAAACGTTTTGAGTCGATAGAAAGCTATACAAAAATTCGCTGAATGAGCTAAAGGCCATACCGCAAATAGCCTATGAAAATGTATGGAAGACTGGGTGAAGCGTTGGAGATGTTGTATTGCAAGCGATGGGGCCTACTTTGAAGCGATAAAATAAATTTAGATGAATAATTTGTATTTTGTTTTATTGACAAATTCCCGATATTTAGTACACAGAATGTATATTTATTTAAATTTATCTCTAAGACTCTCTCGGTTTTAGGTTGTAAATAGCTCTAATGGCCTCTTCTGTAAAACAAAAATAGAGGGAGGCCTATAGTTAGCCAGTAGATTTAGTTGTGGACTTTTGATAGGCTGTAAGGGTTATTCCGTTTATCCACCTAAAAATCCACCCTAGGGTGGATAGTCTGAAATGCGTGTTCGTTTATCCACCCTAGAGGGTGGATAATCGGAATATATATTTTTCTTCCGATTTTCTCCTCGGCTGTGTACAGTCGTTTATAAAAACATGATAGAAACTGGCCTAAGATTACTTAGTAGACAATAGCATACTTATAAAAATCATACTTTTGTTTAAAGGTCAAAACTGAAATATTTTAATTGTTCAATTTCATCATTCGATGTGAAATAATTTACGTCACTGAATAATGATGATATTACGTTTGTGAATTACTATGAAGAGACACGGCTCAGGACGAAAATTATGGTTGTTTGAATTCATTCGTATTGTCCCACAAAACAATATCAAATGAAATTAATGACAAACATCCAAATTTAGTAAAGTTTTTATTGTTTGTAAAAAACGCTAAGTTTTTTGCAAACATATCGTTGTAACCTTAGATTATTTACAAATAATCTAATGTTGTAAAATAAATTTAGAAAACGATTGCAAATGTACAAAGAGACGAATTTATACAGGATACAATTACGTCTACTCAATAATGAAATTAGTGTTGGTAATTTTGGACATATTGCAGAATTTATAAATTTCTTATTATTATTTAAAACGAAGAAGTTTAATTTGGTTTAAATGCAATACGTAATATGATTTTTCTTAAGTTTGTTGTTATTAAAATTAATCAATAATATATTAAGTATGAATATGTTTTCTGTTGAACTGTACTTGGCGTGGAAAAGAAACAACAAAAGTGATTCCAACTATCCACCTCGTCTAGGGTGGATAAACGAACATGCCTTTCCTTTCTTTCTTAGGGTGGATAAACGGAATAACCCGGCTGTAACGGTATCAAAGATTTAAATATGTTCAAATATCCGATAATATTCTATTACACATTTTTGAATAAACTAAGCTTTGACCTATGTCAATTTTATCCAACCCTATTAGGACACAAATGTTCCAAGCGTCGGGAACTAAAAATAAATTTAAATTAAACGCGATGATATTATTAATTTTGATACTTTGTTAAAGAAAGTTAAAAATCTTTTTCATGAATTCGGATGTCGGAAGATGCAATTAAATTTTTGCATAATTTCGCACGAGCTTGAAGGTCAGTGTGTTCTTAGAAATACATCCGGAGTGATCTCTGCCAGCCCCAGCTTAGGATGTACACATATTTTAATAGAACGGTGGCCGTGACAGCGTCTTGAGAAATTGTCGACTATGAAATTGATATTCGACTTGTGATTGCAACACACGCTCTGAACTTTAAATGAATTAACATTGACCTAGAGAAATGTTACAGAAAATGTATAATAAATTAAGTTTAGGTTACGAATATTATCTACTAGTGATGACTCTATAAAGTATGTTTTGTAATTGTAACTTAGAAATATGATATTGTCTACTAGATGGTGGGACTCTTTTCCTGGCTTGGCTCTGTCTGGATAGGTACCACCTTTGTACATATTTCTGTCACTGTGGTCCGGTCGAGGGTACAGAGAACCAGTGTAATTCAAGTCTGTGGGCATTCCATCTTAGTCCTCTGAGTTGACAACACATCTGTAGTCTTCTTTGTTTAGTTGGTTGCGGGTGACCATGGACTGCAGAACCGCTAATAATCATGTGGACTGTGAGTTCTGTGCGTTGATATATGAGTCAATCAGCAGGACATCTTATATATCCATATAAAATCATGGCAAACGTAGACCACATAGTGAATTTCGTGTGTGACTACCATGCTATTCGACCACAACACATTTTTGGCAATGAAGAAAAGCCATGACGCGTTCTGAGCTCTAGTAGATGCAACCACATCACGATGGACCTTGTAACTTGTCGGCTCGGCTTCGGTACTATACTGTTTTGAAAACATCAGTACACACTCTGACTGACCATTTGAGGCAGATTTCTGCCATACATTCTGGCAGATCTTATTAAGGTATTATAAAAGTGGCAGGATTTATAGATTTGGGATTATTTAACAAAACGAAGTTTTTCACACTTTTCATTGAGAAGATAGAAAACAAACAAATTATGACAACAGCGTTGACAAAATAGGAGTACGAAACTAAATGTGTGTATCTATTTGAAGTTGAGTTTTAATTTTAATAAGTAGCTACAGTATAGAAAAGCATCATATAAAATCTAAGCATTTATGTTTCAAAAGAAAGCGATGGAAATAAAGGATTTGATGCAAATGAACAACATAAATGTTGATAGTGTGCCCAATCAAGCCCACAGAAAAGGCAATAAAATGATTTCATATATTCTATATATTTCAAAAGTTACCGGCATGGAAATTGGTTATATCAGTTAGGAAACAAGGAATGCCTATTCGACAGACTTTATGCTCCTTAAAAATTGACAGGTGACGCGATATTCATACATTAAGTTGTCTGTTACGCCTTAGCACAAACTTTATATAAACCGAAGCCTTAGCGAGCGATCTCTGATGTTTTAAGTAGTTTTATAATTATGCATAGAGCAACGCCAGCCACCGGCGGACCGGAGGGAGTAGCCACACGCAGGCGTTCCACTCTGTCAAAGTATAAGTCCACGCGATCCTATGCGTAAAAATAGTTGCAGCCACGCTTCACTAGTTCAGGTTTTGCTGCGCAAAGAAGTCTGTCACGCCAAATTTACAAATAGATGGCATTTATATATATATATATATATATATATATATATATACCAAGCTATTTTTCTAATTTGTTTTGTGTTGTTAATTGTGTAACATACATGATTGTAAGCTGTTATTTAAAAATTCTAAGAATAAATAAATTTGCATGTCTCCATTAGAGACTTAGTGTGTATGCATAATATTTAACAGTATATCATGTAACATACATACTAAGAAGCAAATAAATAAATAAATAAATAAAAAAAAGTCCCGCTGGGTTTCTTGCTGGTTCTTCCCAGGACAGAGGTTTTTTTCGAACCAGTGGTAATTATTAAACAAAGAGTGACTTACTAGTATTATTTATAATCTATATTGAATAAAAAGTTTCTGTTTCTGTTTCTATATAATTAATTACTAATCACATTATTGCTATTTAATTCTTTTTAAACTTAAAATTACTATAATAACGGTTTTATTGTTTCGGATTTGTTTTATCAACACAGGCCGCTCTTTCATACAATATGTGGATCGGTCGAGCGAATGATCCGATCAGTGGATGATGTGGCCTATAGACATCTACATTTATCCTCGATTAAGAATAAAATGCAGATACGTTGTCATCACTGAGAACTAAGATGAAATGCCCCGTTTCCAGTGGGTCTCCGGTTCTCTATACTCACCATACGAAACACAGCAGTATTATGGTATTACGACCAGTGCTGCAACCATAATATAGCAGCCTCTACCACGTAAAATCTATGTGTGTGACATTGTTAGTTTATTGTTATGTGTGAGGATCGTAGTGACAGACGATTGTTTTTGTGCGCAGATTTCCGCAAAAAATCACAGACCGTTCTGTGTTGGGAAAAACGCTATGGCTACTCCCTCGTCCGCCGGTGGCCCGTGCTGCTCTATTTTTTCGATAATGTCGATAGAGTAACGTAGATAGAGCATTAGCACATTTTCTGTCTGGTACTTGTAGTTTCAACCGTATTAAGGCAAAAAATAATAATAATATGTAAGTAAAAGTTTAGCACTAGTACAAAATTTGTCAATAAACAAGTTTAAATGTTTTATTAAAGAAAATTGTACACAAGGGTTATTATAATATCAAAGAATACATAAATGAAAATAATCCCTGGAATGAGGTGATCGCCACAATGCTGGTTCTATTAAAATTCATTTAAAAATACAAATTATTGAAGTGAAATATGTTTAAAAAGTTCTGCTGGGTTTCTGCTGGTTCTTCCAGGACAGAGGTATTTTCCGAACAAGTGGTATATAAAAAATACTTTCAATATAATGATTTCAAAATAAAAATTTATTCTATTCTATTCTATTCTGTTCTATTCTGTTCTGTTCTATTCTGTTGTGTTCTGTTCTATTCTATTCTATACCATTCTATTTTAACAAGCTTTTACATAAATATGTACAAGATAAGTAAACGGAAACAGTTAATTATTAAAGAAGGCGAGTCTCTCCGCAGGCATCGCGACAGGCGAGACGACCACAACGCGTTTTGGCAATCAAGTAAAGCCATGACGCGTTCTGAGCTCTATAATAATTGACACAACCATGATAGAATACGACGCATAGTGGTTTTGCAATATGATTCCTACTAGTGCTAAAACTTTTACTTACATATTATTATTATTTTTGCCTTAATACGGTTGAAACTACAAGTACCAGACAGAAAATGTGCTAATGCTCTATCTACGTTACTCTATCGACATTATCGAAAAATAGAGCAGCACGGGCCACCGGCACCAGGGGAGTAGCCATAGCGTTTTTCCCAACACAGAACGGTCTGTGATTTTTTGGGAAATCTGCGCACACAAAACAATCGTCTGTCACTACGATCCTCACACATAACAATAAACTAACAATGTCACACACATAGATTTTACGTAGACCCAAGCTGCAGCTATATTATGGTTGCAGCACTAATGGTCCACCAAAGCGTAATACTGCTGTGTTTCGTATGGTGAGTATAGAGAACCGGAGACCCTTTTATGGAAACGGGCATTTCATCTTAGTTCTCAGATGACAACGTATCTGCATTTTTATTCTTAATCGAGGATAAATGTAGATGTCTATAGGCCACATCATCCACTTAGATACAGACTCGGATCATTCGCTCGACCGATCCGCATATTGTATGAGGAAGAGCGGCCTGTGTTGATAAAACAAACCGAAACAATAAAACCGTTATTATAGTAATTTTGTTTAAAAGAATTAAATAGCAATAATGTGATTAGTAATTAATTATATAGAAACAGAAACAGAAACTTTTTATTCAATATAGATTATAAATAATACTTAGTAAGTCACCTTTTGTTTAATAATTACCACTGGTTCGAAAAAACCTCTGTCCTGGGAAGAACCAGCAAGAAACCCAGCGGGACTTTTTTTTAAATAACAGCTTACAATCATGTATGTTACACACCACAACACAAAACAAATTAGAAAATAGCTTTATATATATATATGTATATATATATATATACTTATCTTGTACATATTTATAAAAGCTTGTTAAAATAGAATGGTATAGAATAGAATAGAACAGAACACAACAGAATAGAACAGAATAGAATAGAATAGAATAGAATTTTATTTTTGAAATCATTATATTGAAAGTATTTTTTATATACCACTTGTTCGGAAAATACCTCTGTCCTGGGAAGAACCAGCAAGAAACCCAGCAGAACTTTTTTTAAACATATTTCACTTTACAATAATTTTGTACAATTTTAAATGAATTTTAATAGAACCAGCATTGTATGATCACTCATTCCCAGGGATTATTTTCATTTATGTATTCTTTGATATTATAATAACCTTAGTACAATTTTTCTTTAATAAAACATTTAAACTTGTTTATTGACAAATTTTGTACATTTTCTGGGATTTTGTTGAATTTGTTGTAAAAGTGTGTATGTACATTGCCCCATAAATGAATTACTAATTCTGTGGAGTCTAGTAACTGGTATTACAAGCTATGTTTGTTCCTAGTGTTTAAAGTATGAACATCTTTATTCTGTTTTAGTCATAGACTTAGATGTTTTAGTATTCCTTAATAGACAAAGCCAGATAATAAATAATATTTTAACTGTAAGTCGTTGGCAAATTTGAAGATATTGTTGTTAGTCGAAAATCGCCATCTAATCGCCTAATTCAGCGGTTGTTCAGCAGCAGTACCGCTTTTTATTTTGTCTCGTATTTAGATTTTTTCGTGTTTATTTTTGCTGTAAAACATATATCAGAGTAACGAGAAAATAAATTATCCTACCAATATTATAAACGTGAAAGTTTGTGATGATATATGAATGTTTTACTCTTCCCCGCAAAACTACTGAATGTATTTTAGTGAAACTTTACAATAATATAGCTATTACATCAGAACAACACATATGCTATAATTAATAAGACATATAACGATAAGTGTTATAAGTCGAAAAAATCTGTCATCTGCGAGCTATTTTGGCATGCGGTAAAACTGTAAGAGTTACACAAATATAATGTATGTGGAATTGTTTCTCCTAAATATTTCTACAAAAAGTCCGCGACAGTATATATCTATCTTTTTATGTGTTTATTATTACCAAAATAGTGAACCATAAATACAATAAAATTTGATACTTTATTTCCAATGCACATTTTGTAACAAATGGATTTTATTAAAATAAATACTTTAATCGCTTCTGATGTTCAAAGTAGATAAACTTGGTTCTTTTAAACTACGTAATTTGGTCAAATATTTTAAAAGTAATGACGATATAAAATTGTGCGGTCCAGAGCGCGGGGCGTTCGGCCGTACTGCGGGCGAGGTGGGGAAAACATCGCTCGTCGCCGCGTGAGCAAATGTACTCTTCACGCTTAAACCGCTGAACCGATTTAAATGAAATTTGGTATCGAGATAGTTTAAGTCCCGGTGAAGGGAAAGGGATAGCTGATCACGGAAATTATCCTAAAGACGGTGATGGAATTTACTATGAAAGTGCGATTATTGATGGATCACCTATAGTTTAAAGTATAATATCTACGCGGACGAAGTCGCCGGTAAAAGCTAGTCTTTAATATTTGCAAGTAGTTTTGTGTACTTTCATTCTCATTTGTTGCGAAATGCGAAATATCGCTTAACCTGTTTTCAAAGTGACATTATCTACGTAATCTTCGTGATTTTTAATTGTTATTAAAATAAAACATTTTTGTAATAAATAACATTTAAATCCAACCCTACAACTCTATTTTCAAATAGATCCATCTTTTCTTTAAAATATAAGCCCTAAAGTGGTGTGTGGGAGTCTACCGACATTTATACTTTTTCATTCTTTTAAGATTTTGTAAAAATGTATGAAGGCTTGAAATTTTAGTATTTTATATTTTACCCTATTAGAGCAAGATCCCAGGGCCACCAGACGTCACTTATTTTCTGACGAACGAAATGTGTATGATTGAGTAGTGTTAGTATGTACTACGATCGCATGCTCCTGCTAGTTTGGCCAGAGGCCATTTTCCAGATATCAGGTAATCAAGGTACGTAAAATCATTACTCACCTCACGTTAATTATAAAGTAATATTATATCTAATATTTTAAGTCATATATTTAAAGAAGATTGATGAGGATATCATCATCATCTTAGTTTTTATTTTAGTGGTGAGCACATGGTAAACAACCATCATCATCATCTTCGTGGCGCAGTGGCCACGGCTCAGTGACCAATGAGTTGCAGCGCTAAGGGCCGCTAGCTTGAATCCCGCACGGTACAATTATTTCTATGGCCTACAAATAATTGTTCCGGGTCTAGATGTTTGTCCTCAGAAATTTATGTATGTGTTAAGTTCTTTTAAATAAATAAATTAAAAAATTACATCACAAGTCCACTGCATATAGGCTTAAACATAGGTTTCCTATTGTTTGTTACAAAGTATGGTCATAAGCCACTTGCATCCATCGACAACCTGATGTTTCTTTATGTTGTCGCCCCATCTAGTCGAGGTTCGCCCAATACTATACAAGGTTACCACTCAAGAATATTGATTAGATGGTTCCACGCTGCATCTATATTATGGTTGCGCTACGAATGAGTCGCCGCGATCGGGAAAGAACCACGCTCGAACATCAAAGAACGAAAATAGCAGCTTAATTCTGCTGTGTTTCGTATGTTGAGTGTACAGAACCAAAGATCCTTTTTACTGGAAACGGAACATTCCATCTTTTTGAATTCATTTTGATAGATGTAGATATGCATTTTGATGGATGTCCTCAGCTCAGATACACTGAAAGTCTTACAGCAAAAACAAGAAGTCATTTTTTACATGCTAGATACTATGCTAAAACAAACGGTTATGACTATTGCTGGCATTCTTATGGCAAAATTTTTCTTCGTAAGAAAGAGGGTGCACCCCATATTCTCATTAAAAACGACAAACATTTGGACGAGCTTCGGAACCGCTCATGAATTAAGAAGAATATTCCTATGTCGTTTTTATCACTATACTACCTGCAGGTTAATTTTTTTAGCATTTATACTTATCATAATATTAGCATTTAATGTACTACTAACCGAATTTTGTTGCTTACACACATATCATATTAAGTATGTTGCACACACTACACCTTCGATCTACAATACACGGATTTTGACTGACTTTCACTGTCAGGTAGCTGATGTTATAAGGAGTAACTTAGGCTACTTTTATTTTAGATAAATAATTAGGTTCCGCGCAAAAAAATTAAAACAAATCTTACTACCGAATTGATAATTATCACTAGTCTAGTCAACAAGTTCAAACGTGTTAATTTTGTTCTCGCCTAAAATATGTGCGATAGCTCATTCGATTCGTAATGATGTCTAGAAAATCTCGACGATTTATTAGCACATAAAAAATTGAAATTGGTTACAAAATAAGATGAATAAAAAGATATTTAGTTTTTCTTTAATAACACAAAAACTATTAGTTTTAAGTTTTCGAGACAAATTAGAACTGTATAGAACAAGAACTTTTGAAAAATCTTACTTAATTATTTAAACAATCGAAATATAAAAAACGATTAAACGATTAAAAATGGTTTAGGATTTTTAAAATAAATCATCATTTTGTCATGACAATAAAATGGTAATTTTTTAAATATCAAACTTGTCTTGTTTATAAACAATTTCATAAAATGACATGATTTTTTTCCTGCGTTTATTAATGTCATTGTTCGAAAAATAGCAACATAATTACACTTTCTGTTCATTTAAAAAATAATAACAAACAAAATATAAAACTTTAATATTTTTTTATCACGTGATCTTGTTAAGTAGGTATATAAGAAGGACTCCAAGAAGTAAAAAATTTATAGGTCAATTATTTAAACTTTTATGTCGACTTTTGTAAAAACAGAGATTGGAAAAAAAATTGTTAATTAACAATCGTATAACTTTTTGAAAATCGACATAATTTTTTTTTCTAACGGGGCTGGATTTACTTAAGTGTTCTTATGATACCATAATTTTTTTAATTTTTAAAATTAATATTTAATACTATAAAAAAATATTTTATGTGATATACTGCCTTCAGTGGCGATGCGCTCTATCCGTAACGGTCGCGCGGAGTTCTATTTTCGGAATTAAATAAAAATAATTAAGAATGGAGATAGAATTCCGAGAGTCGCGACTTTTTATTGGAAATTTCCTCCTCTTTAAGGATCTTCTTTCAAATGTTCTAAAATATTAATGGTTTTTGAGCTATTAGAGAAGAACTAAATATCTTTTTTTTCATTAACAATTGCAATTTTTTATGTGCTAATAAATCGTTGAGATACATTTTTAGACGTCATTATGAATTGTTATGAATCGAATGAGCTATGGCACATATTTTTAAGAGCGGGAACAAGAATTAACACGTTTTTGAACTTGTTGACTAGACTACATGTGTCAAAATAGTATCAATGTGATGCGCGTCTTGCTCACAAATTTTTAGACAGTTCTGGCAAGAAGCTTTAAATATGTGTCAGAATATTCGTAGCATCGGACATAACCTACCACAAGTTGAATACTCTTGGCTTGTTTGAAGCTTGATGTTAATATTGTTGCGCGTCACTATTAATGGTTTATACATGGCAACACTAGTTACCACTAGCGCCTCTAGTATCGAGTAGCAGAACTAGGAGAGTCAAGATCCTTCTAGAAATTTCGGGACCGATATGTACTGAACATTCTAGATGTTTCTACAGTAGAAGGTTCTGGAAACTATCTGAGGCCCTATATAAGGCCGGTATAGACCGCGACCGAGGCAGTATTGAATTGGCGATACAAGCGAATACTTCGAAGCGATACAACTGCGAATTAAAGTGATCTGTAGTACAATTGTATTTTGTTATTAGTGTGGTTTATAGTTGTAATTAGTGTTCTGTAATTAAAGTGTAAATTTTGGTAATTCACTGGCAGTCTTTAATTGTCTCGAACCCCAAGCTCGTAACAATTGGTGTCAGAAGTGGATTTAATCATGCCGATTTTACCTAAAGATGACACGGAGGGTATCCGTACCGAAGTCAACGCCAACAGAAGACGGACCAGAGACGATGGTGGCACAACGTCGCAAGCGTCGGAGGCCAGCTGCCGACCACGGAGGTCGGCCCGTCAGCAGCTCCTGCATTTGTAGCACCTGACTTAGGTGCTCTGATGATGCTGCAGGAGCAGGCCCGCCGACAGGAGGAACAGATGATTCTCATGAAGGACCTTCACGCTACCTTCGGAAAAGAGATAGGAGGTGAAGGATAGGGTTGCTCAACATGGCAACCGCCTGTCGGAAGCTGAAACCCGAATCAACCAAGTGAACAAACGGGTTGACAACGTGATGGCTGACGTCAAGAAAACGCTGGAAAACCTCAAACTTGGGGATGAAATTACAGCTCCCGTGGTAGCCACAACACCTTCGCTACGTGGATTCAAACTGCCGCCGTTCGACGGGACTCTTCCTGGTCGGCCTACAAAATCCAGTACGAGGCTGTCGCGAAGGCGAACGGCTGGAATAAAAGTCAGGCCATGACTGCTTCACCCTAGGCCTGCGCGACCAGGCCTTAACTGTTCTGGAAGCTCTCGGTAAGGAAGTGACTTACGAGCAGCTCCTTGAGGCATTGGAGTCAAGATATGGCGACGCTTACCTGGAACACGTCTTTCGTGCGCAGCTCAAATATCGCGTGCAACGCAGCAACGAAAACCTGCAGCAGTGCAAAAGCTGGTTCGAAAAGCATACCAGTCTGTACCTGCGCTCATTGTAGGGAACCTGGTGCAGACATTCATCGACGGCATCCGCGACCTTGAAGTCAGAGCTGCTGTGAGGCTCGGGCACCACGAGACGCTTAAGGACGCGTTAGCCCATGCACTGGAGGTGGAAGCCGTGCGGCAGGATCATCGTTCCCATCGCGTCAGGGAGGTTGCAGCAGCTGCAGTTTGCGACTGCAAAGGCTACAGCCCTAGGTGCTACGGCTGTGGGGAAAGGGGCCATATTCGATCCAGCTGTCCTAAGCGAACTGTAGAAAGGGGAGGTGATCGATCTCGAGAGGGTAGTGCGGCTAACAGCACCGCCCAGCAGCAGCAGGGAAACGAGTAAAAGCCAGGACTGCGGGGCGGGTGCTGGCTGATGTTAAAAGAGCCCCAAGGATTTCGATCTCACAAACCCATGATGGGAACAGCCTAATCATCAAAGGCGAGGTCAACGGAACGCCGTGTAAACTGACCATAGACACTGGAGCCTCTCGCACGGTTGTCAGTTCCCGACTTATAAGTCAGTTCCTTGGGGACTCCGCATACAACCGAGAACGCATTAATTTGGTAACAGCCACCGGTCAGCGCATACCCATCCGTGGAGAGAAGGAGATGGAGTTGAAGCTAGGCAACATGATCTACCTGCATAATGTCATCGTGGCTGATATAATGGACGACTGCATCCTGGGCCTAGACTTCATGAGGAAGTGTTGTGAGATCGACGTTAAGCATGGTGTTTTGAAATGTGGACAGGAGGAACTTTTCGTAGAAGGGGCGTTACCAGGGAATGTGTACAGCCTTAAGAAGATTGTTCTGCCGCCGAGATCGGAAACGATTGTGCCGGTTAGTCTTCCTCGGAATCCTGGGCAAGCTCATCGTTGTGTACTCGTGGAAGGGTAAACAATGACCTTCCGTGGAAAGTGGCTCGAACCTTGGTCAGAACCACCGACATCTCAGGAGTACGTGCTGAACCTTTGTGATCAGGAACAGATTATGGAAAAGGCACACTGGTTGGTACTTGTGAGGAAGTAGATTGTTGTAGGTGCCAATATCCATCGACTGGGACCCCAGCAAGGATGCACAAACGAGGGTGACCACACTTTAGACGACTGTCGCAGCGTTCTCTCCCGAATGAAATGGTCAACGCGAAGAAGTTGTTATTCAAGTACGCCAATGTTTTCTCGTCAAACGATGCTGACATAGGAAAGACTGGCTTAGTTCAACACAAAATAAACACAGGAGAAGAATTGCCTATCCGTCAGCGGCCAAGAAGATTGCCTGTAGCACGAAAAGGAAGTGGAAACCATGATTGAGGGAATGGTGAAGGATGGTGTTATTGAACCTTCATCTAGTCCATGGTGTTCACCTGTGGTGCTTGTAAAGAAGAAGAATGGCAGCATACGGTTTTGTGTTGACTACCGCTGTCTGAACGACGTTACGAAGAAGGACAGCTATCCCTTGCAAAGAATTGATGACACGCTGAACATGCTTACAGGCGTAAAGTGGTTTAGTACGCTGGACCTGAAAAGTGGCTACTGGCAGGTTGAAATAGACCCTAAGGACAAGGAGAAAACTGCATTTTCCACAGGAAAGGGTCTGTGGCAATTTAAAGTCATGCCGTTTGGATTGTGCAATGCTCCAGCAACGTTTGAAAGGTTGATGGAGCTTGTACTTACCGGGCTAATTGGCGATGCCTGTCTGGTCTACTGGATGACATCATCATCGTAGGCCACGTTTGAGGAACACCTTCAAAACCTGGAACGCGTGCTGATGAAGATCCAGAGTGCCAACCCTGTTGAATCCGAAGAAATGCACACTATTCAAACGGCAAGTTAGCTTTTGGGGTATGTAGTCGGAAGAAGGTATCCGCACGGATCCAGAAAAATTGCCGCTGTCAAGGATTGGCCGGTTCCAAAAGACAAGACACAGGTTAGAGCATTTTGGGTTTGTGCTCCATTATCGGCGATTTGTGAAGAACTTTGCAGATATAGCCAAACCTCTGCAAAGCTAACTGAGGAGAAGCGACATTTGCTGGGATGAAAGTTGCGATATCGCATTCCAGGAGCTCAAGGACCGTCTGTGCAAAACACCTATTTTAGGTACCCTGGTGGGCAAGGAATTGAGACAGGACAAGATATAGGACTTGGCGGTGTGTTGTCTCAACGGAATGGTGATCAAGAGGTTGTGATAGCGTACTTCAGCAAGTCGTTGTCAAAGCCGGAAAGAAACTATGTGTCAAGGCGAGAATTGCTTGCTGTGGTAAAGTCGTTGCAGCATTTTAGCAAATATCTTCTGGGGTGAAATTTCACTTACGAACTGACCATGCTGCACTGAAATGGCTATTGCAGTTCAAAATCCAGAAGGACAAGTTGCGAGATGGATTGAACTACTACAGGAATACGACTTTGTGATCGAACATCGCAGCGGGAAATCTCATGGCAACTCAGATGCATTGTCAAGAAGACCTTGTCCTGAAGATTGCAAGCATTGTACTAGACAAGAGGGTAAGGAAGTTGTATCTGTGAGGATGCTTATGACAGACCAGCTCAACAATGAGTGGAAAGACAGCCTACGACATGCACAGCAGGAAGATTTAGACATCAAGCCGATTCTAGAATGGATGAAGGCCAGTGCCCTAAGCCCAAGTGGAGCGACGTTTCAGCGATGAGTTCGACCACGAAAAGCTATTGGGACCAATGGGACAGCTTGCTGATTCAGGATGGAGTCCTGTGCCGTAAATGGGAAAATGGTCAGGGGAGACAGTTGTCATTTGCAAATGGTTGTCCCTAAAGCTAAAGTACCGGATGTTCTACAGCTGTACCATAATGGTTGTTCAGGAGGCCACCTGGGAGTTAAACGAACTCTACTGAGGATCCGAGAACGGTTTTACTGGGTCCACTGTCGTGACGATGTCGAGGACTGGTGTCGCAAATGTAAGTTGTGCGGCTGTAAAGGGATCTCAAACTCGTAGTAGAGGTGCATTGAAATTGTACAATGTTGGTGCACCATAGGAGAGGATAGCCATTGACTTTGCGGGGCCGTTTCCGGAAAGTGAAAGTGGTAACAAGTATTTCATGATTGTGATGGATTACTTCACTATGGCCAGAAGTCTTCGCCATTCCAAATCAAGAAGTTTCAACAGTTGCAGATAAACTAGTTCATGAAGTCTTCTGTCGTTTTGAGTAATTTTAGAGATTCACAGCGATCAAGGAAGGAATTTTGAGTCTCAAATATTCCAGGAAACCAAGTTATGGGTACTTAAAACAAGAACAACTTCTTACCACCCACAATCTGATGGAATGGTAGAACGATTTAATCAGACATTGGAGAGGTACCTAGCAAAGTTGTGGAAAACGGCAACGAGACTGGGACAGGCACATACAACCGTTTTTGTTGTCATATCGAAGCGCCACGAAAGTACACATCAGTGACACCAGCTTTAGCAAATTTTGGGAGAGAATTACGGCTGCCTGCAGACCTGATCACCGGAATACCACTTGATGCCCCACGCAGTATAACCGATTATGCAAATGACGCGGGACAAAATGAATAACATTTATGAGCACGTCAGACAGTCGTCAGCAAACGTCTGAGAAGATGAAAACACGGTATGACCGCAAAATGAACAACAAAGGGTTTGACGAAGGTTCACTAGTGTGGTTACACAATCCAGTTCGCAGCAAAGGAAATCTCCTAAGCTTCAAGCTAAATGGGACGGACCGTACCGGATTGTGACAAGGATCAATGACGTAACCTACCGGATACAGAAAGGTGCAAGAGATACCCTAAGATCGTCCATGGATCGACTGGCGCGTTATTATAATAATAATGCTCGGGACGAGCATGTCTTAGGAGGGGCAGTGTTGCGCGCCACTATTAATGGTTTATACATGGCAACACTAGTTACCACTAGCGCCCTCTAGTATCGAGTAGCAGAACTAGAGAGTCAAGATCCTTCTAGAAATTTCGGGACCGATATGTACTGAACATTCTAGATGTCTACAGTAGGTTTTGGAAACTATCTGAGGCCCTATATAAGGCCGGTATAGACCGCGACGAGGCAGTATTGAATTGGCGATACAAGCGAATACTTCGAAGCGACAACTGCTGAATTAAAGTGATCTGTAGTACAATTGTATTTTGTTATTAGTGTGGTTTTAGTTGTAATTAGTGTTCTGTAATTAAAGTGTAATTTTGGTAATTCACTCGGCAGTCTTTAATTGTCTCGAACCCCAAGCTCGTAACAATATTATTGTTTTAACAGAGTGTTATGGAATTAATCATTTACCGCCACTAAATGATTATACCACATGGTACTACTAATAATAAGTCACAAAATGAAGGAGTTGTGATTTATATTAAAATTATATTATGGCAACTGTAGTTGAGCCCCCCGCTTTTGAAGGCAACTGTCTGATTTTTAAGATCGGAAACGAAACTGCAATTATTGCTATCTATCAACTTTCATTAGGAAATTCTCAACGCTATATTAAATTGTACTGATGTTAATATCGCTACAAATATGCTAATAAAGGAGCTACAAAGAGCTATAGACATACATACTGCAATGAAGACAGTCCCCTCTCGCAAGAGAATAAAGGTTCCCTGGCTTAGCTCAAGTTACTAAGGTATTATATAGACGAACTACATCGTGATGTCATAAGTCATCCTGATAATATAAATCTTACGATTACTTATAAACGTTATAGAAATTTCTGTAATGAATTATTAAAGAAAATTAGATTTTGATAACAATGAATTATATAAAGCCGGGGATGATAATAAAATAAAGTGGAAAATCATTAAAAATATAGCTGTGGGCGACGCAGCATTATGTTAAGTTTTATATTTTTATTTTATGTTTGTATTTTAAATTATAAATTTATTTATATTTTTATTTTCTTAATATTTATGTAGACAAAATTTATTTTGTTTTGTATATGGCAATGTATGAGTAACGGACGCGCGACCGGTATAAAAATTCAAAAATTTGGGAGGTAGTGTGTAGTCGATGCTGTAGGCGTGCGTGCGTTCTGTTATCGAGTTTGAAGACTCTTGTTGTCCGATTGTTTTGTGCATTTGTACAAATAAACGGAGTTTGCGAACAACCTCAGCATTATTTCACTGCGAGTTCACCCAGAAAGTCACAATAGCTAAACTAAATAGTAATGTTACGTCTTTAAACACTTATCTTCTTAGGTTAAAAGCCAGTCCTGTAGAATCATTAACTATATTAATAATTATTTTGCCAATATTGTAAAGAAACTGGCAGACGAAATTTCAATAATTTACGTAAGGAATGAGTCAACAACAGCGGACTCGAATTTAATAAATCAGTCTTAATCTTTGGGCTTGAGACCCACCGATCCACTTAAAGTCGAGTGTTTACTGAGTAATCTTAAACATAATTCTGCACCAGGCTACGATGGAATTTCTTTCTAATCAGGTGCTTAAATCTACTAAGCACCTGATAATTCCCTCTATTGTGCACATTTGTAACCAGAGTCTTGAATCAGGTGTTTCCTGATCAGTTCAAGGTTGCTTTGATAACTCCTATATACAGGCGGAGACAGACAGTATCAGTAACTGTCATCCCATTTCCATTCTACCAGCACTATCTAAAGTTTTAGAACGTCTATTAAATAATCGTTTAAAGTCATATTTTTCTAAATATAACTTAATTTCTGAAAATCAGTTTGGTTTTGTAAATGGAAAATCTACTGAAGATGCAGTTTTATCTCTAACAGAGTACATTGTAAGACAATGTTGACAGTAATAATAAATGTATAGAAATATTCTTGGACTTCGCAAAGGCGTTCGATACTGTCTCGGCCGATACTGTTAGCTAAATGGAAAACTAGGTATTGGGGTATATCTCTGAAGTTGTTCATAAGTTAGCTATCAAATAGAATGCAACTTGTAAGAATTGGAAGCTTAACGAGAAAAAACTATTAATCATGGCGTACCTCATGGTAGCATACTTGGCCCTACTTTGTTTCTCATATATGTGAATGATCTATTTGGGCTTAAAACACGGTTGTAAAATTGTTGCCTATGCTGTTGACACTGTTTTACTGTTTCATGCGCCCTCCTGGCATGAAAGCATTGATTTAGCTCAGATAGGTCTCGAAGAAGTTATGTCATGGCTGAGAATGAATTTACTAACCTTGAACATTGATAAGACGAAGTATTTTACTTTTATGAAATCTTCGATATGTCAACATGAACTTGACTCTATTCTCTCAAAGCACATATGTGGTAACTCTTCATCACTTATATGCAACTGTTAGACCTTAGAGAGAGGAACCATTAGATACTTAGGTGTTACTGTTGATTATCTCTAAATTGGCAAGAGCATATTAACAAATTAAAAAGTAACATTAGAAAACTTATTTAAACGTTTAAGACATATTCCAATTGAACTACTCAAAATATACTCTCTGCCATTTGCTATTGTCATACTGTATTACTGCTTGGGAGGCACTTACAAAACTTATATTTTGCGCATTGAAAGACCCTCAAAGAGCTGTGCTGAAAGTTATGTTTAAGCCTTTTAAGTTTCACAAGCAAGTTGTTCTCGGAATTAAATGTACTTACAGTCCGACAGCTATTTATTTTAAAATCTGTTCTTAAAACACAAGAACTATAACTGTAACTTAAATTTATTTCCAAAATCAAGAAGAAAAGATCGAATTATACTATCAGACAAATTTTACTCTCTTTTGGGACCTACCTTTATAAAAAAATTAGCAAAATCATAACGATACATATGCTTACGCGTTTTAAATGTTAGCAAGCTCTAACTAAGCTTTTAATGTCTTTATCTTATGAGGAAATTGAAAAATGATTAAATATAAATAGGTAAAACACAAACTGTTAAGCAAAATAACACACACTCACTCCTTCCTTCCCACACGCACACACACACATACATACACACACGTAATTACACACTCACAAACACAGACACTCATTTACTACACACTCGCATCTACCTATTAGTCTTACACTTAGTTTAAACTTGTAATATTGGTTAGGATTAATAAATCATTTGCATATTATAAAACATTTAACTTATTATATCCTTTTGCTTTTTAAGGAAATGTAGTATTATTTGAGTCACTACTCAGTACTCACTAGTTGATACAATTATTTTTATGTGGAATCTACAATAACTTCTTGTAAAAGTTTGCTATAATATTTGAATATCAATAAGTGTGTGAAATATTTATAACATATCGCTCCTGCCTTACTCATGTACCACACCACTAATCTTTTAGTTCATATAGCCATAATATTATTGAGACATTTGTCGGATTTTTTACTTAACTAATTATCTTACGTTTACCCACTTTATTTCGTTTTTGATTACGGTAAAAGATTACCTAGCACGGTTGCTAAAGATACCCAAATTATAGTATTGAGTTGGATTAAGTTTTGTCAATATAAATTTTTAAGGTTTTGTTTTATGTAAAGTTTTTTGGGATCAATAAATATTTATTATTATATTATTATTATTCACTTACGATCAGGTGAACTGTGTGCTCGTATGTCACTATTATTCTATATACTTTATTCTATATAAAAAGGCCTGTTTTATACCTGTCCGACTGCTAAGCGCGGCCTATGCTTAGCATTTGGACCTCTAATGTCTAAAAGGGACTATGTTATTTTATTTTATTTTATTCATAATTTTTTGTAATAAAAATTGTACGAATACACCTAGTTTTGTGCTAAAAATATCATGATCGTTGGTTTGCCCTTCATTTGATGCTGAAGCTTTCTTGCAACATACTGCACAGCAATTGCCTCACCTGCTTTCCACGACTCCTACAGAAAGAAAATAAAGGTAGTGGTATAATTTTGCAAACGGTATCCTTTGCCCTAAGTAAGTGTAAGTGGACGGTCACAGGCTGACCGTCCACTTACACTTACTTACCGTGATTAACAAATATTATACAAAAATGTGGGATTGAAGGATAAGTTTCAAAGATAAAATTCAGTAAAATCCAATCTTTTTTTTTTTGGTTAACAATGTCTTGCATCTTTATAGGAACATTAAAAATCATCTTTCATCCTTTTGTTGTTGATAAGAAAATAAAATAAAATATTACCGCATTTCATGGTTCTGCTCAAAATAAAATTAAGTTTAATCTTGCTTTTCTTTTCTTTGACTTTGTGTCTCTATTTTATCGTCAACTTGTGAATTGGCTTGAGAGCTTTCAGAATGTAATATTTGTACGGTGTTTTCTGGTTGTTCTTCGTTAAGCTCTTTTACTTCAACTTGCCCATCAATTTGGTGGTTCTTTAGTTCAACCATAAATTTCCTTTCTAAAAAATGTTTCATATCGGATGCTATTTTCATTATTGATACGTATGATTTTTCATGTTCAGATGAGGAGGTAGTAGGTCTAGAAATAAATTCTTGTAAGATTATATTTAATCTCTTTATTAAATTATTTTTTGTCTCTGCAAAAATCCCTTGATCGTCTTGCAAGTCTATAGACAAATATTCATGAGAAGCTTCAGCTGACATCTGTGTTTGTGGTTGAGGACCAGAAGTTATTCGTTCTTGACCAAACTGTCGTGTTATCGCTGATTCAGCCGTACCTTCTCCTGAGCTTGACGAAGAAAGACTTAGAACAGGACATTGGGTGGAATCGACTGAATCCAGAATTTCATACAAAAGTTTCACAATAAATTGTTTATCTTTAGGCATGATTTTATAAGCTGCTAATCGCTTTAATTTATACTGTTCATCTGGAACTAAAGATATTTTAGATTCATTGGGTAGTTTATCAGAAATATATAATAAGTCTCCTTCAGGTCTTCCTGCAGTCATGTGTGAATCAAAAGTGGAAACCCTTTGGTTATGATACTGTTTCTTAAAATGAACTTTAGTAGTGCTATGCAAAATTTTATCTTTGATCTGCACATCGGGAGAAACTGTGCGAACATGACTCTCGTACCGTTCCTGTAACACATTTAGTACGACAAGGATTAAATTTTTAATCTTTTTATCTTGTGCTCTGTTAATACAAAAGATTATTCTTAGAGAGCAAAGTTAGCTGAAATAAGGATAATATTACACCTATTAGGTGTGTGACCCATACATTAAGTCTTAAGCCTGTCACCCTAAGGGGCAGGTTAATGCTACTGGCTTCAATTTGACACGATCCTGACAGACCTCTTGTTTTTTCACATATATATATCTACGCATACATGCTCGTCGGTTAAGTATGCTCTTAATTTGGCCCGTATTCAAAATATCGACAATTTGGTTGATATTCTTTCATATGTCTACTGAATGATGTATATTATATTTATTTTTATTTTTGGTCTATTTTAATTAGGTATTTAATACATTACCAGCATCTTGTCAATGTCCCCTTGCAAGTGAACCGTGACGCGGACCAGATGGAAGTCGACGGCGAGCAGCACCCGCACGAGCGCGAGCGCTGCGGACAGCAGCCAGCAGGCGGTGTGCAACCACGCGGATGCCACTGTCAGTCGCGTCGCCTGGTACACACCACGGATACGTCTTTCGTACGCCAGTGTTGCCACATTTACTGTGTATGTACATCTGAGAAAATAACATTATGTTTTATTAGAAAGAAAACCTTTCTTTTCAGTGTAGAGATATTCTGTTAGTAAAAACCTGTAACTTAGTTTTTAATTGCAGTTTCTTCAACTTAAAAGCAAGAGTATTATGCTAAGACAGTATAATTAACCATCTTAGGCTACATCACCACTTAAAACCAGGTGGGATTGTAATCAAGCATCCTGTGTAAAGGTCCGAAGGCCTTAATTAAATACAATTAAGTTTACCATTATACTGTCATTCGCTCTGATTCATTATTGCTTTTAAAACGACCGCGTGATATCGATTGCAATATTTAAGTAAACGGATTCCTTTACAATTCTTTGATCTTGAGTGTAAGAAAGTAGGTTAGTCATAAAAAGACTAATGTGTATAAATAAAATAACCTGGTGGTGAAATAACCTGGAAATAACACGATTATTAAGTGTGACGTGCGAAGGGTCCTAGCGAATAATAGGAAAATCAAAACTTATCTCGACTGGAAAAAAAACTTTCTGGTAATTTGCACATACTATTACAATCCAAACACAAGAATTGCTACGCATTACCTAGATCCTCTGCTCACTTGGCTACGCGAAAATGTTAGCTTATAATATAAAATAAGTATTATTTTGAATAGCGAAGTCAACTCAGTTTTTTTTTTGTATCAATCATTACTGGCACAAATGTAAATGTTAATTAAAGCTTTATACATCTCAGATGTTATACAAACTGCAATTATATGTGGTAGAGCCATGCTGCAGCTATATTAATAGTATAGTTTTAGCACGAATGGGCGGCTCGACCGGGAAAGGACCACGCTCTCACAGAATACCAGCGTAAAATAGCAGCTTAATTCTGCTGTGTTTCGTATGGTGAGTGTAGAGAACCGGAGACCCTTTTTACTGGAAAAGAGGCATTCTATCTTAGTCCTCACGGCTGACAACGCATCTGCATTTAAATTCGTAAACGAAGATAGATGTAGATGTCTATGGGCCACAGCAACCACTTACCATCAGGTGGACTGTGTGCTCGTTTGTCACCCTTATTCTATAGAAGAAAAAAACTGAGATGCAACGTGAAGTTCGTCAACTCACATTGGAGCGAAGCGGCGCACTCTTCCCACTTCAAACCCTCTCAGAAATAAGATAAAGCTTGTGCCCAGCCGTGGGACGTATGGAGGCTGTTACTTCACTTTATGTTAGTAGTTTAACACACGTGGTACTTCCTGTTATCTCGCCGAGCTTGATGCAGAGTTCTTGGAGGCCGGAATGCGTGACAGCCGATGAGTAGACACAGAGGCCGCCCATCAGCAGGGAAAATATGAACACAGGAGGCAAGACGCGCCATGGTCTCTGCAGACTGTGAATGGAATTTAACTATATAAAATATTGCGTTTCTGAGTATTATCAGTGCGATGGTATATATAGGGCCCTCAAAGTTTGAGGAAAGCCGCCTCAAAACTCTAGACATAAAACGCCAATTGCGCAAAGAAAGACCGAAGCCCACCTACACATACACTTACAACTAATCTGACCAACTCTACTGTCATGCATGCCAGAGGGTATTTGAGACCAAGTTCGGTCTAGCGAGCCATCAGATCACATGATAGGCAAAATCTGTAGTTCCCTAGGGTCATCGAAATCGATGGGTAGGAGTATATATATATATATGACCCTACATATAACCTTATTGAATCTTAGCATAGCAATGTAATAATGACCTCTGCCAAGTCGTTCATAAGTTACATGATCACTAGCAGACGCATATCTACGATTATAATAGTTAATATTAATTAAAACTTGAACTGGAACGGCTACGACGTGAGGCTGTTCCCTCGTCGGATGAAAATACTACGACAGGAGATGCGGTTCTACGAGTTGCAGAGCAACCCGCACACGTAGATGCCGCCGTAGATCTTCTTGTGGTTGACTCAGACGACGATGGAATAGTCGCCCAGGAATATGAGCAAATGAGGAGCATATTGGAAGAGGCGATTTAGGGTAATGCGTAGTACGTCTCTCGAGATTCGACCGCGACTTCCCAAATGGGGCTGTCGTGAGGGCTCTAATCACAATACTGGTGACCTATTTGGAAGCCAGCCGGGACCTTTGCGAGACGGACTCAATTCTTTTTGGCCCCGCACTGGCAGTATGCCGTATTATTGGCGCCAAGCTCCCCACGGCTGGATGTACTACTACACAAAGTAGCGCTATCCCAGCCTGAGAAAAAGAATTGAGGACCGTATCGCAAAGGCAAGAGCCCTTATCGGCAGACTTACAAGCTTCAGGTCGGGCAATAACAAGCCAAGAATTGTGCGCACCATCAGGAGGGTGTTTGATGGGATAAATATCAGTTTGTTCCAGCAGGATATAATGCAAAAACTAACGGAGCGCATAGACGACCTGAAGCAAAGAATCGCTGCTTGGGGGAAGCGGATTCGTCGATATATCGAGAGGTCGCCAGTCTCGTCCAGAATCGTCTCTTCCAGAGTGATCAGAAGAGGCTCTATAAATCACTGGAGCAATCAGACTGACACTGTCGCATTCTGGCGCGGCCTGTGGTCGGAGCCCGTAAACCACAGCTAGGGCCCTTGGACGGAAGTTGTGGCGAGTCAGTGTGCGAATAGTACACCCATGGACCCCGTCATCATAACTCCGGACGATGTAGCTGAGGAGGTCCAAAGGGCTCCAAATTGGAAAAGTCCGGGGCTCGACGGGCTGCATCACTATTGGCTGAATTACCGTAATTTATATTAATTATCGGATAGGCTGTAATCGTGTAGCTGTGTCATTGTACATTTTTCATTGAAGCAAGAGTGACAAAGCTAGGACGAGACAATACATATAATACGCATTGGGGCAACGCTGCGGACATTTCCTTGCCCTAAAACCCTCTCAGAAATAGGCTGTAACTTTGACTTTAACTTTAAGAGCGACAAACGAGCACTCAGTTCGCCGGAGGATAAGTGTATCCTGTGATATTACTAGTATCAATAAGGACGTTGTGTGTACCAGTGTGGTGATACGAAATACAGCAGTATTATGCTGTTATGTTAAGTTAATGTTAGATGCGTTTTAGCGTTCTGAACATGTTGCGTTGGCCTTGGTTGGAAGTGTAGTCTAGTGTACTATGGAATGATATTTTCGTGAATTATTTAAGAAAAATGGTTCGTCATGGATGGGCTTTAATTTATAAAAAAAGGTCTGTACCCAGTTAATGTCCGGCTGCTAGCAGAGCACATCAGGAACATGGTAGTCCACACCAGTCCGAAAATGCCGGACACGAGCGGCACATACGTTGGCAGGTAGCAAGCGCTTTTGTCAACCCACTGCGTGCTGAGGAAGTCCACTGGCAGCACTGAAGAACATTTAAGCAGCTCTCGTCACACACATCAATAGCCAACTGCTCCTCATAATTTTTTTTTGTAAATGTGTCAGTATTTCTTCGAAATAGACATATCTTCATTATTTTCTCAACGCTGAGCAAGTGATTAGGTTTTTTTGAATACTAAAGTGACAAACTAACTTACCACCACCACCACCACTTCTGGTGGTTAGTGGCTACTGCGGTCCTTGGACACCAGCAGCCAACTGCAAATAAGGAAGGCTGCAGATGCGTTGTCACTTCTGAGGGCTAAGATGGAATACTTTACAACCTGTAATTATAACCGTCAATCCGGAACCCAACAATGCACAGACATTTGACGGTAGAAATAGGAAGGAGGATACATTGAAGTAATATGTAATCATGCACTATGTACTAGAACAGACACAGCAAACAAAATCTGTGCATAGTGCAGGGCCCGTGCTCGGAGGCACATAATACCTTTTTATGGCACAAACTAAGTAAGTTTGATCGTGTGGGCTCTAACGCGTGTTACAAACAACCAAGTTTCGGCGTCTCTTGTAGTACCTAGTACATATTACTTCAATGGGGGGATGGTACCTTCTACCTACCCAGATGGACTCCTAGGAATTAAAGGAGTAATACCACCTAATGAGAATGGGAACTCCTCTCATCCTCCTTACTCTCCAGATATTGGTTCGTTAGATTTTACTTTTTCGCTTTTGTAAGCGCAATGAGGGTGAGGTTTCAGCGGCGGTTAAAGAATTTAATTTATTAAATTCAAAGATAATATCCGCAGTGCGAAGTTGATACTTAGTCTAACTTTCAGCCATTTTTCATCAGGGATGAACTCGTAGATAAGATTGTGGCGCAGTGAAGTTAGTGACAGCAGCTTGGGAACAAAACGCACTTTTCGTCAAATAAATACATCAACATGTGAAAGCAAAATGCAGAATGATCCGAATACAAACGCCATAAAGAAGAGTAGCAAATGAGCGCCTGCAAAAAGAAAATAATGGTTTCAAACACAAAGCATAACGCCTATTAATGATTATTTATATCTAACATATAAAAATTATATTTTTTGTTTGTTCGTATTTTATGCACTGCCATACCGATCATTAGATTGCGGTAAAACTTTGTAAACTTATTGCTTACACTTACGTGAAGGTTATAGGCATAGTTGGACCCGGTAGATGGCGCTGTTTTAGAATCCAGATACAACTCGTGCGAAGCCTGGGCATATCACTAGTATGTAATAAAATAGACAGAGCCCAGGTAGCTCAAGCAAGGGCTGAGCATTCGCCTTGTTTTGAACTTTATTCACGATACGTGAACGACATAGGTTTGACCCCGGCACCAATAACATTTCTTTCATTCTGTACGTGGTAGAGTCATCAGGTTGGTTGTAGCATGAGTGGGTCGGCTCGACCGGGGAAGAACCACGCTCTCACAAAATACTAGCGTAAAATAGTAGCTTAATGCTGCTGTGTTTTGTATAGTGTATGTAGAGAACCGGATACACTTTTTACTCGAAACAAGGCATTCCATCTTAGTCCTCGGTGGTGACAAGGCATCTGCATTTTGATTCTTAATCGAGGATAGATGTAGATGTCTATGGGCCACAGCAACCACTTACCATCAGGTGAACTGTGTGCTCGTTTGTCACCCTTATGCTATACGAAATGTTTTCTAATTTTTAATTGCAGTTTTAAGTGCTGATTTTATTACGCGCTTGGCAGTGAAGGAAAACATGGTGAGGAAATCTGCATGACTGATAAATAAATATATTTCGAAGACGTGTGAAATCGCTTTAATCCTTGCTAACGCTCATCGCGGGAAAATCTCTCTGTTTAACTTTAAGACAATGGTAAGTTTATATTTGAACATTAACTGAAGCAAGGAATAAATTATATATTACTACGTAGCTGAAGTTTGAAACATAATAATATGTATAATGGTATTACACATCATATTATTATATTATTTTTATTATATTTTTTTTTTTCAAAACGTTCAAACGTATCGAAACAGTGTTCATACATTTTGTTGATTATTTTATCTCTATATACAACATGTAACAAAACGCTGTAGTTCGCGTTAAGTGTTATCAGAATCAGTATTCAAACGCAATAACAGTCACCGCTAGACTTTCGTGCCGCTACGAATATTATTATTTATTTTGTGCTCAGGCGGAGTGAAATAATGTGATAAATATGCTTTAAGCCCGCACAAAACGAGAGCAATACTCACATAATTATACTTATACCTACTAGTTTAAGACAATAAAACTAATTATTAAATAAATATTTTATACTAGCGATCCGCCCCGGCTTCGCACGGGTGATTTCTGGGGATTTCTTTCGCCACCTACCATCAGAATCAATATTCAAACTTATAGAATTTACTTTTTTCAAAAACACCAACCATTAAAAATTTAATTTATTTGAAATAAATTTTATTTAAGTGTATGTGGTTTTATTACCTCTAACTGACACGAGCATCGGTAAAGTGGGGTCTTTGACAATCCTCTTACTCCCCGGATAATGCAGAGGTAATAAAACCACATACAAATTGCAATTTTTTTAAAATTAAAATATATTTTTAAAGTTCAAGTTTTTTGAGAAAAAGTAAATTTCTATACGTTTGAATACTGATTCTGATAACGCACTTAAGGCGCTGTGCAAACGTAGACACTTTGTCTTGTGTGGGATACAAGCTAACAGTGAATATTTTATTTTCATATAATCAATATGAAATCAGCCATTCCTTGCGCAGACGCAGACAATTTTTGTATCCAGTTGCTTCCACTTGACACATACTGACCGCCAATCAAAAAGTGTCCGGTGTAGGTAACTGGAAACTTTAGGTCGTCAGTTGAAGACACAAGCAACACAAAGCAAATTTCCTTACAATTGTACGGCGCTGATATTGACATGGTTGATTTGCCTGTAAATGTTTACGGCGACGACGTCTACGTCAACGTGTAATCAACACAACAAGCAAAGGTAATGTTTCTTCAACGACATCCATCGTGGAACTGACGGAAAACAAGCAACGAATTGGTACCAGTGACCAGAAGTAGCAACCGGCGACTGTGTCCGATTGCCGCCACCGGACACAGCAACTACGATTTCCTGTGATGGTGTGCCGTGTCGGTAACAAAACGTGTCAACGTTTGCGCAGCGCCTAACGGGAACCACAGCGTTTTCCACATGTATAAAAATCAATTGCTGTGCGTTAGTCTCGCAAAAATCGAAAATGGCTGGACCGATTTTGGTGAAATTTTATGTGTGTGTTTGAGTGGGTCCCTAGATGACTTCAATTCATAATTGGACCCGGTAGGTGGCGCTGTTGTTGAGATCCAGAAATCACCCGTGCGAAACCGGGGCGGATCGCTAGTATAAAATATTTATTTAATAATTAGTTTTATTGTCTTAAACTAGTAGGTATAAGTATAATTATGTGAGTATTGCTCTCGTTTTGTGCGGGTTTAAAGCATATTTATCACATTATTTCACTACGCCTGGGCACAGATTAAAAAATAATATTCGTAGCGGCACGAAAGTCTAGCGGTGACCGTTATTGCGCATAAGTCTCGCTGATTGGCTTATTGCGCATAAGCCGCCTTGATTGGCTCCTGCGTATCGTTCGCATGCGCTGATTGGCTCTCCAGTCACATTGGAGCAATTCAATTCGTGCGCGTCCCCTCACGTTTCGTTCAGCGCTAAACTTACGTGCCGCGACTTGTACTACCGCCCGGGGTTGGCTGGCAGAATTGAGTAAATAATAAAAAAAATTAATGAAATAGTGTACCGTTCTTTGTCAATAAAGTAGGAATAGGTACTTTAATTGTTATTGGCCTTATCTTTATTTTGCATTGTAAATAATATTATTCAAATCGCTTGAGCATATTTCATTTTATTATAGAGAGCCGGAATAGAGGTGACCATGGACTGCAGTAGCCGCTTACCATCAGGTGGATTGTAAGTTGGTTACTTAAATTTTAATTTCATAAATATAGTGTTTGTATTAATAATATAAATAATACTTTGTTTATATTTTTGCATGCGAAGTTTTCGCGCTATTTTTATACCTGTTCCAATTTAGTTTTTTTTATAATGAGGTACCTAATATGTTCGTCATTTTGCTGAAACCGTTGGGGTTTAATTCGTACTGTAGTAAGTAATTTCCGATCGAAATTTTGAACACCATCACTATGTGTCCATTGCGGCCATAAAAGTCCACTGCTGAACTTATCGTTTGCGTCAGGAGGGACATTTTAAGTCACAATCACAATTTTATAAGTTTGAGTTGTTATCAGGAAGTTGCTGTTGTCCATCTCCTGTTTATGTTGCACTCTGTCGCCTTTTACGACACACGCGGGACTATATAGGGTAGTGGATATTCTTTCTACCTATATTAAGTTATAACTTATAATTTATAATCTTATAATATTTTGTAATAACCGTCACCTTTCCAAGCTCCATTTACCTCTGATTCCTTTTTCTCAATTAACCTGTATTCCTCGTAGAGTTTAACTTTCTCCATGTTTTGTGTTTAATGTTATTGCACACGACACAAAAATACTATAAAATATTTATTTTAACGGTATCATTAGCTGTGTGACGTCAAGTGACGTCTGTTAAAATGATAGCCATTGTTAATTTTTCGTAAATTGAACATGTTATTGTAAAAAAGTATCGTCAATTATCTTTAAGTGGTTATTTCATTGTTTTATATTATTCTATTCTTCATCATCAGCCCATATAAGCCTACTGATGGACATTAGCAAGCGGATTTCTGATCGCAGTCTACGACCTATTTTCTTTCCTTTGACGATATATTAAAAACTAAAAATAAAAATTAAATTATCATACTGTCTTACTATCTACGGTGCCGTGCCAAGAACACTGGCTGCGTTTCCTCGCTGAATAGCTATACTTAGCCTTTGAGCGAGAAAAAAACTAGCCCTCTTATCACCAGCAGCGACGACCAGTCGCGGATACAGTTCCTTTAGGAACTTCACCTATTAAACTAAATTTTATCATCAGACAAGACACTACTTAAGCGTTCACATGATACCATTCATTGTTAGTTATTAACGGAACAAAGGGTTGTAACCAGGCAGTTAGATATATCGATATTTTGACCTAGTATCTTAACCTCGAGTTTATCGAAAGGCTGAACTGTGATGAATGTTAAATTATAAAGTCAAAGTAACCATAATATTTATTGTAGTTAAGTGTTACCTAATCTGATGTTAATTTATTTTACCTATAATTGTTTCTTTCGACTTATGAAGAAGAAGAAATTACTTATTCAATAATCACTTACAAGATATTATTATAACAATAACGCATTTTCTGAGATTAAAATTTCATAGCGGAATCAACATATTTTCTGAAAGTTAAGATTCACAAATTTAAACATTAATATTATTTATATTTAATGATTTAATTTTATCATGAAATTGGTTTTAATTGTGAACGTTTTCAACGTGGTAGGGCCATGCTGCAGCTATATTAATTGTATAGTTGTAGCACGAATGGGTCGGCTCAACCGGGGAAGTACCACGCTCTCACAGAATACCAGTGTGAAATAGCACTTTAATGCTGCTGTCTTTCGTATGGTGAGTGTAGAGAAACGGAGACCCTTTTTACTGCAAAAGAGGCATTCCATCTTACAGCCTGGCCACGGGACATTCGCCATACCGAATATTCGCGCGGTGCGAACGACGAGGCGTCTAGCGACTAAAATAAATGTATAGAAATGTACGGATCAAACCACGCGCAGAGGCGAGTGGCGAAGCGACCGGCGAAATTTACCGAGCGAACCGCGTAGGCGACTAGCGACGCGGCGGGCGACTGAAACAAAGGCATGAATCAGTACGGCGCAAGCCACGAAGTCGAGCGGCAGACGAAGCGAATAGTATAGGAAACAAAATAGTTTAGTTGTTTTCGCCGCGAAAAAATGAATACTGAAACTTTTACTGCCGAGATTCTTGCTAGACCAGCTATTTGGAAGTCTGGCCACCTACACCATAAATTCAAACACGTAGTGAAAAGATTGTGTGAAGAAATAAATTGACATTTTTCTCCAATTCTGGTTGAATATTAACAAGAATATAATCGAAGGTTTCGACACTCATTCTGGTATACTCGAAAAATATTTCTGGATACATTCTGTACTTCTCGTACTTCTTGTGGAATTCTCCATCTATCACCCGATTCTTATTCAAATCATGTACTCCACAATCTCTTCCAAATATTATGTCTTGAACCAAAAAACGATTAATTTCTAAGCAATATCGACATAAATTTGATAAAGACATTTCACTTTCGGCCTATCTTGTCGCGGCGGCAAAAGTGACTGCCCGTGGCCATCAAACCGCGCCGCGCGAATTGTCGCCCCGCCTGCCACTTCGCCGTTCGTGCCGCCGATCCCCGTGGCCAGGCCGTTAGTCCTCACGGTTGACAAAGCATCTGCATTTTTATTCGCAAGCCCATCAAGTGGACTGTGTGCTCGCTTGTCACCCTTAAACTATATATATAAAATAATAAAACGGATTTTCTTCACAATTTCATGGGTTTTAATTTTTTTTGCGCGGAGCCCTAACTCTTTTTTTAAAATAAAAGTAGCATAAGTTACTCCTTTAACATCAGCTATCTGCCAGTCCCGTCAAAATCGCTTCAGCCGTTTCGGAGATTAGCCGGAACAGACAGAGATAGACAGACAAAATTTTAAAAATTGTTTTTTTTGTTAAAAATACCGTATATAATTTCATATGAATTTAGTAAAAAGCTGTTGTTTGGACATTACAATCAGACACTTCAATTTTATTTATTTGTATAGATAACAATAGTTGGATCAATATCGATTTATTTGGTTACAATCAATATGTATAATGATTAAACTTTTATAGAAATAAAAACTGACTTCAACGAACTAAAAATAATATGATTATATATCGAAATCGGTTGATGCGGTAAAGAATAATTCGCCCATATATCGTGCAGATACCCTTTGATTATAAAGCAGATACCTTTGCAAATTGAAAAGTTTAATGATTTTCTCATTGATTCCATCATCAGATCTTGACCAAATTATATTTACGGCACCACCCTAGGCGTAACTAAGAAGTTAACTAAGAAGTTATACTTTTTTAGCGTAACAAAACAAAAATAACTAAAATATAACACGTTTTATAGATTCATATATATTTGAATAACTACCTTGAATATAGTTATCAGTTCTCACGAAAACTTGACAGTTGACAGACAATTACCAACTGAAGTTGTCGCTTTTAGGTTTCGGTGTGCGCGCACATCGTAACAACTTCATGGTGTCGTTTTTAGGTGTCGGTGTGCGCGCGCATCGTAAAAAAATCACTCTCATCATTTTTCTCAAACGCGCCAAAAGAAGTACAACTTCAAAAATATCATTGAGATCGAACAATGTAGCAAAGAATTATCGCTGAACATACATAAAAATACTTCGACAAATTGAGTTTTCCTTGAAGTCGGTTAATGATCTGTTCAATTTATTAGCATAGGTTAATAAAATGTTACCTACGTATGTCGTAAAATAATACAAATCATTAAAACAGTCATAGTACCGAGCAGTGGAGGTGTAAGAATATCTTCTACCCCATATCATCCCATGGATGTCGTTAGAGGCGAGATAAGGAAACAAATCAGGAGATGGGCCGCAACGTCTTCCTAATAACGAGTAAAAATAAAAACTGCGGTTGCCAACCCGCTTGCCAAGCGTGGCAACTACGGCAAATATCCCTCCCTATGAGGCAATCTATGGGGGAGGCCTATGTGCAGCAGTGGACTTTAATAGGCTGAAACGGTAACGGATTAAAACAGTCAATAACAGAAAATATGTCGATTGAAGCCTAAAAATGTCTTTCAAAAATTCTCTTGTATCAGAACCATGTTATTAAATTATCGACTAAAGATAAATTCTAAAAATTTATCTTTAGTCGATAAAATTTGATAAAATGAAAAGCCCATCATTAGGAAGTATTTGAGTGACTGACATCTACTTGTAAGCGATAATAGTATCACAGTTCGTTCTAAGATATTAGTAACAAAACAAAACAATAATAATGGTGTTAAAGTTATTAAATAATGTTAAACTAACGAAGTAGTTGTAGCCATGGCAATACGTTTTTTTCTATTTTTATCAGTCATTTCGATTTGTATGCAGTTTACGTATATTCGATGTGAATTTCGCAGAATTGAACTTACTTCTTCGAATAAACATGTTGTTTGGACGTTGAGTAATAATAATAACAGTAAGTAGACATTACTTCTTTTTCATCCTTCTCTTTCTTCTCAAAAGTCCACTGCTGGACATGGGCCTCTCTCGTTATAATGAGGATTTGCCTTAATCGCCACGCTTAGCAGGCGGATTAACGATCGCAGTGCCAGACGGTATCTTTGTTGATATGTTGATGTTGCCCATCGCCGCGCCGCGCCGGTCTGAATATTTTACATTTGGCATAAACGAGCTGGTTAACCATAAGCTCTTTCTGGAATTTGAAGTATTTAAAAAAATTAAATTATATTTTATTTATTGTAAATTAACTTATATGTTAAGTTTAAAACAAGTGAATAACACAACAAAAAAAAATGCTTTTTTCGTTGTGTTATTTTTATTGTTACATTTTCCAATGATTTTTTTAAAAATAGAATAAATACAGTGTCAGCTTAAGTATGTACATATCATAAACTTATCATATATAATATAAGCAAGGTTGCAAATATCTACATCGGTGACGGAGAACCAAGGTGTTAGAAGTCTGGCACTGCGATTGCCAATTCTTCTACAATACATGAGAATTACGGTAATTTTTTCTCAGGTATTGTTTGTAGCAAGTCTTTTTACGGGGCAGAATATTATAAATAAAATTATTTAATAATTTTAAGCTATATATTATTATTTAAAAAATCATAAATCCTAGATAAATAGCTGACTGTGTGTGTAGGGGCGGTGTAAAAATATCCACTACCCCATATCATCCCGTGGGTGTCTTAAGAGGTGACATAGGGAAACAAACCAGATGGGCAGCAGCGTCTTCCTAATGACATCTAAAAAATAAAATAAACTGCGGTTGCAAACCCACCAGTCAAGCGTGGCAACTATGGCAAATTTCTAGATATGAGGAAATTTTTGTGGGAGGCCTAATAGTCTGTAATGGATGGAATAGAGATAAATAGCGCTTGTTATTTTTACTTATGATGTTTGAAAAGTATACAAATATTCCTTTTTTGTACGGAACGAAATGATTCCGCTTTCCGCGTAACAGCAAATAGAGCGGTTGTTTAAGGTGGGTATGATAAAATATAAACAAAATAGTATGTAGGTGTGGTTATTATTTAATACTATCCGAATGGTTAATAACTGTAAGTTCAATATTTTTTTATTAATTTAAAAAATTAAGAATCGATATAAATTAATAGTTAATGAGGTAATTATTTATGCAATTAAGTATGCAATTAAGTGTCTAATGAGACACAGGTTTGGAGTCGTTATCACCATTTGTTATCGAGATGTGAGAGACGAAAAACATCACTAATGTACGAATATTGCACATTGTTAGACATTCTTTTAAAAAGTACACTTAGACTACGGACCCAAATTGAAAGAAGACAATTTCATTTTGTAAGCGCACAATAATAGACCGATTACAATGATTACCTAAAAGTAGCGATGTAATAATATAAAATTAAAAAATTTGTACAACCGACTTCAATATAAATTATTAAGAATAACTCAAAAACTATTGGTCAGACCTTGATCAAATTTATATGGGACCACGTGAGAAGCACCAGCTTTCAAATAAAAAAAAAACAATCATCGAAATCGGTTCAATCAGAAAAAGTTATGAGGTAACACGCATAAAAAAAACATACAATCGAATTGAGTACCTCGTCCTTTTTGAAGTCGGTAGAAAACGATTCAAACGTCTAGTATGTTATAATTAAACAAACACTAGAAAAGGTTTATTCATATGAATTCGTTAATCCTACGTTGTAAGCCATAGCACGCTTCTGCGTTTAATTTTCTAAAATCCCATTTTGCGCGAAAGTTTGCACAAGAAAAATCCTAGAATATACAAATGCACTAAATGAAACTTATTTTTATTAACATTCATTATACATTACAGTCTTTCATAGTCCACTGCTGATCATAGGCTGCTGCTAACTGCGGCACTGCTCCGTATAGATTCCCTCATAAAGGGAATATTTGCTACAGTTGCCACGCTTGGCAGAGGGGTAACCGTAGTTTGTTTCCCTCTGTCGCCTCTTACGTACAACCACGGGACAATATAAGGTAGTGGATGACGCTACTAAACTGTGCTCATCATTACAGTCTATCAAAATACCACTGCTAAACACAGGTTTCCCCTATAGATTGCTTCATAGTGCGATATTTGGCACAGTTGCATCGCTTGGCAGGCGGATTGCCAACCGCAACTGTTTATCATTTGAGTTGTTATCAAGAAAATACTGCTGCCCATCTTCTCTTTTGCTTGCTTTTGTCGCTTCTTACGACACCCCTGTTATTATATACATTTTTTATAGGATTAGGGTAACAAACGAGCACACAGTCCACCTGATGGTAAGTGGTTGCTGTGGCCCATAGACATCTACATCTATCCTCGATTACGAAACAAAATGCAGATGCGTTGACACCCGTGAGGACCAAGATGGAATACCTCGTTTCCAGTAAAAAGGGTCTCCGGTTCTCTACACTCGCCTTACGAAACACAGCAGTATTTTACGCAGGTATTCTGTGAGAGTGTGGTCTTTCCCCGGTCGAGCCGACCCATTCGCGCTACAACTATACCAGTAATATAGATGCAGCATGCCTCTACCACGTAAAATGGTGGTGAATTCTCTTACGCACGCTGCAGCTATGGTAATTAGTCCTCCGCACGTGTTGGCGGGCCTCAGTGTATGTTGTAGAACTCCGAGCATAGCCCTCTCCATAGCTCGCTGAGCGACCTTGAGCTTACTTATACGGCCAATATGAATCTGAATCATTGGTGAACTGAAAACTAAACTGGAATCCTACAGTGGATTGCAACTATACAGGTGTACTACTTTTTAACGGTCGAATAGGTCTGAGAGTGGTACCAGCTCAGACGGGATGCTAGACAGAAAAGGTTCTACCACCTAGTCAATAGAGATAGCTATAACAGATAAGTATAATCTATACATATAAATAAAATTGCCGCGTCTGTCCGTAATATTGAAATAACTCGCTTCTATTAAGCTCAGGGGGTGCTTGCTATAAAGACATAAACAACTATTTTTAAAATGTTTGTCTGTCTGTCTGTTCGAAATGGCTAAACCGATTGTAATGAAAATCTTGAAGATTTTTTAAAAAAAATTATGAAATATTGATAAAATATATTATGGTCTTTGATTAGCTTAAATCTAAACAATGCTACATTAATAGATCCTATCCAGGCGAAGCCATGACAAGTCGCTAGTATATAATATAATACGTAGATAGATCCGTGTTCCGATTTGAAGAATTTAGAATGCCAGTATAATTACAGGTTGTGAGGCATTTTGTCTTAGTCCTCAAAGATGGCCGCGTATCTTTATTTGCAGTTGGTTGTGGGTATCCATCGGCTAAAGTAGCCACACACCTAGTTACATACATGAGGTGTACTGTAAGTTTGTTTGTCACATTAATGTTATAACAAAAAATAGGGAAAGGTTTTGAAAACCAAATAAATGATTAAAGATTTTTTTCAATAATCCGCATTTTTATCACCCACTTCACAGCACAGGTACCTGGCACTGTCCCGGGTGGCGTATACTCTGATTTACAAAAAGCGGGTGTGATCAGTGACATTCTTTCGGGATTCAACGATGTACAGACTCGCTGGGTGGCTTACGATACTTGGACGTATACGGGACATTTCGAAGGTAAATAGTTTTTTTCGCCTCGTCTTTAAGTGTCTTCTAGCGTCTTTCACTTGAGTGTAGCACTTTCATTAATTCATTCATTACAGCCCATTAAAGTCCACGGCTGAATACAGCCCTGTCCCATAAATTGCTTCATATCACCATGGGTTGTTCAGCACAGAGCCGATATCCTCACTGGTACACTAGCTCTTTGTCACCTAGCCTGTAATGTTTGGGTTCTTTCAATCACCAGGGTGAACGGCGGAACTTAAAGAAAAACATGCTTTTTATGCTCTCTTTTACGCCCAGGAATGTAAGGTATATTTTTTGTTTTATATTTCAAAGATATTGAGAAAGCAATTAACGTGTACCTTGCGAAAAACAACAAAACTATTTCGGTTCTGGATTAAGGTACGCAACCATGATGCAGGGTCGGACCAAGCCATGTAGAGGTTTCTAGGCAATGCGAGTTACGGACCCGCCTTCCTTTTACCACAGTATAAACTTTTACTAACTTCCTATATTACGTTAAAATTATTTTTTATAAAACCGCGGCACTATCAAATGATGCAGGGCCCATAGATAGTTGCCTACTTTGCCCGTAGATTGATCCGGCCCTGCATAAATGTATTTTTATAAATTTAATTTTTGTTCTAGTCGGAGAGCACGATCTCGAATCTTCGATAGTGAATTTGGTGTTTGAAGGCGTGGATACCGTTGGGTTCGTTGAACTGAATGATGTTTCTATTGGCACCACTCGTAATATGTTTGTGAGATATGTCTTCGACGTTAAACAGCATCTTAGGGTTTGTATATCAAAATATAACATATCAAAACCAAAAACAATTAAAATTTTAAATTATTTCTCACCATAGACTATACATCGCTTGCTTCTTGGTTATGTATATCTTATGTTTCTCACTTTCACCACAGAATAAATAATAATAGTACAAGTTTAACAAAATTAAACTCCTAAATTACGACTTAAGGGCGGCCTAAAGGCGAACTTTGACTGATCATTTACATACCTATTTTTTTTTAAATCTGTTTAAACTAAATGAGAACTTTTTGAAGTAAACACGGTAGAATTCTTCACCTAAACTAAAAAAAATGGTGCATAGACCAGGTTTATTGGAAATAATGCGGAATATATGGGACTCATTAGGTATATTACGGGGCTATTTTCTTCATTGTTTCTATATTTTTAACTTCTAGCTTTCTTGATCCTTGTTTCGATGGCTTCGTTGTTAGCTACAGGAGCATGAATGGGTCGGCTCGATTGGGAAAATACCACGCTTCCACTGAATACCAGCGTAAAATAGCAGTGTAATGCTGCTGAGTTCCGTATGGTGAGCATAGAGAACGGAAAATCCTTTTGCACTGGAAACGAGGCATTCCATCTTAGCCCATAGTAATAACAACGCATCTGCATTTTGAATCTTATGAGGATAGATGTAGATGTCTATGGGCCACATCATCCACTTACCATCCGGTGGACTGCTCATTAGTAAACCTTATTCTATTAAACAGGCTTTAGCAACTATTTCAGAAAACAAAAACGAAAACAGAAAGCAACGAAAATTTCAACAGTTCGCTGCGGTGAAAATTTTAGAGCAACTAATTTTTAAACTTGGTACCTAATTAGCACCTAAAAAGGCCCCAATTTGGGCTTTTCTAAGCAACTTTGATTCTATTCTGATTTTCAGAAAACCTGAATTTTGAATCTGCTTTGTCTGAATAACGACTTTATTTTTATTAGGGGCGCCTTGTCATTGCCTATACTTGCAGCACCTAATTAGCACTTAATTCCTTGCTATTAATATTTATCGCATATCTAATAACTTCATTGCGTTGCTAGCGATACGTTTTGCTAGCAACGTAATTTTAACAGTTCGATGCGATGAAAATTTTAGAGCACCTAATTTTTAAACTTGGCACCTAATTAGTACCTAAAAAGCCTTAGGGTTTTTCTAATAGCAAATTCCTGACTTTGCGTTGCTGGCGAGACACAGCTGAAAACACAGGCTACTTAAGTTTTTGATTATAATAAAATAGTTAGGTCAGAGCTAGGGAAACAATCATACGCATTTAAAACGTTTAAATTCGAAAATCATGAGCAATCACATTTTAATTATAATCACTTGATAAAAACGGATATGATATATATTACCGTTGTCTGTGAACGAACAATGTGGCACAATAAAATCAGTAATTATAATCTATGAGCACAATATAACAAGATATCATATTTATTGGCCTAAAGGTCTAGATACCAGGCCATAAACTCCAAAAAAAAAGATATCATATATTACCGTGTAGTGGCGGTGTATGAATATCAACTACTACCCCATATCGTCCTGTGGGTGTCGTAAGAGGCGAAAGAGGGAATCAAATCAGAAGATGGGCAGCAGAATCGTCCTTAAAACTAATAAAAATAAAAATAAACTGCGGTTGCTAACCAACCTGCCAAGCGTGGCAAGTATGGCAAGTATTCCTCCTATGAGTAAGTTTGTGGGAGGGACTTTTGATTGGCTGTGACGGTAATATAATAAAATATAATAAGAGCCGTGGGCTCAGGGGCTAAGCGCTCGCTGTAAATTTCACATTACGCTGAGCAAATTTAAGCAGGGCTCGAACCCAACCTGGGTTCGAGGTGGTTCTGGGTGAAGGAAAATGTCGTTAGTAAACCTGCATGTCATAAAAAATATTGCGATATCATGTGAAGTCCGCCTATACGCCATGGGATCTGTGCGCAGGACACTTCCTTGCTCTAAAACACTAAAACCCTCCCAGAAATGAGAGGAGGCCCGCGCCGAGAAGTAGGATGTACGAGTATATAGACTGTAACCATGTAAATATCTATGATACACAGGGTTATTTTGCAATAACCGGCCAAATTTTCAGAGAAGGTTCAGAATAAGTAATATAGGCAAACGGTGAAGAGAAATTAGTTAAAAAAAATCTGAAACATTCTGTCCTTTTTATCTTTTAAATTCAAAATGCGTGGTAATGCATTATTTTAACTGATTTTTCTGCGCACGCACACATTCTTAAGGGTCAATCGGTAGGCAAAACGTTGTTATCCATAAATCATAATCAATTTGAGACATAGACTTAGGATATACTAGCGTATAGACCAACATAGTGTGCAAGGGAGAAGAAAATTCCTTATGGCAAAAATGCAAGATAGAAAAGGATACCAAATCTCATGACTCTGTAACCGATTTTGAATGACAAGTCAGCACAATTCAGCACAAAGAAATAGCTCCGAGATATTTTGTAATTTTTAAAGTATAATAGTGGTTATTTTTAGTAAGTAACTTTTTTCCAAAATGGTTAGTTGTTCCGTGATGACTGTGCTGTTAATAATATAAATAATCCTGATAATTTCACATATCACAGGTAAATTCTCAAGACGTCGTCAATGTTATGACGCGTTTATTTTGGTTAAAATTTATGTTACATACTGTTTAAAATATAGAATATAATCAATTATTTTGTTAATTTTGATATTTTGCAAGAAAAAGTCACGTTGTTGATAATTTGCATGAATTTGGTAAATACATTTTATACAAAATATTTTACTTGTACGCTAGGGATTGACTCAACTATATCAAAATTAATGTCGATATTTATCTTGAATGTTTATAATGAATCGATAGACTTGCCTACACAACAAGAAAATAAATCCTCGGTTTGCGTTCTAAAATGTAATTTTATTTTGCCGTTTTTCAAACAGATTCCCTACGGATTCTATAATTAGAAAAAGTGGTTAAGGTTCATTGGACGGGTTGGTTGGAATGCAAAGAAGAACTCAACAATTTTCAGCAAACATTTTCTTGAGAAGTATAAAAGAAAAAGTAGAATAAAACAATTTTATTAAAGGAGTCATTTCTACATTATTTGTACCAGTAAGTAAAATATTGTTATAATAAGACTTCAAAAATATAACATTCAAATTTTAGATAAATATAGAGACAGATTTTCATACATTATAAAACTGTAGTACAATAAGACAAAAAAATCTTGAGATTATCCTCTTTAAGTCATTATGAACCCAACTAAGTATCTATTTATCAACCAAAATAAATGTATAACCTTGCTTAACCAACCGCACAGCCTCACGGTCACACTAGTACAATATTCATAGCATCATGCTATTTTCCCCAAGGGTTGAGCGGAGCTTCGGAACTTCGGATGATATTCCCAAATCATAACGATAAAACTTTTAGCGTAGTTAGGTATAGATATTTAGTAACGCTCCTCAAGCGCTACTAGACGACCGCGCATGAGACGTGATAGTATAAATTCCATAGTATTTGATACTCACAACGGTTCATACTTGATGGCCGACGACATTGTCGCGAGGCTTAAATAGCGTAGTTCATCCTACAGCGTTAGTCGTGAAGAGGAACTCGTGGTTAAGTAATAGCTGCGCAGATCAATAGATCTGCGAAATTAAGTTACTTGCCGATTCAGTCCATGAATGAGTTACCATTTCTTAACATACCGAGATTGAGAGAATAGAAGTGCATCTGTCCTCAGACACTTGGTGCACTTTACTGTGTTAAGATCATTATGTTTTAAAATTCATGCAGCTAAAATGATAATAAGTTTATTATTACTTTATACTTTTCAGGGACAGATGAAAGAATATAAACATGAAACATGATGAAGCCTCATAAACATTAAGTAGATAAGCCATTATGTACTCCGTGTCCCTGTTTTTGTTTGCCCATCAAAACATTTTATAAAATATAAATAGGTATATACTTGGTTATGTATCTACCTATTTATATTAACAATATGTTAAAATAAATTCGAAACTGCCCACGGCAGTAAATATTTTCTCCAAGATCATAGCTCGAAAATACAACATTCTGATCTGATTATTGGGAGTTTTTAAGTTTTCAGTAAATTCACCTGGGATTTTATACATTTGAATTAAAATCCAACAAAAGGCAGGTAGGTTCAGCTTATTCCCAGGAACATGTTATATGAATATTTTTAATTATTTTAGAACTATCATGGTAAAATTCAGTTAATTTTGAAGTTATTCAACTTCATGCACTAAACAAATTTTTTATAATCTTTTACCGCTTCCTTAACAATCATTTTCGATAGTCCTTTTAAGTAAAATATACATCACTAGCTAACGCACACAATGACAAATCAAAATTGGTCACGTTTTCGGGCTGTCAGGTGGTCTATACGCCAGTATATTCTAAGTCTATGATTTGAGATAACTTCAAATAAAAGTAGAAACCTTATTTAATTTTTAACCTTTTATTTAAAACTGCAATAAAAAATTTGGCTACTATTTGAAAAACAACCCTGTATAGTTGTGTAACATGCATGACGTTACGAATCACAAAGACTATCTTCAAAAAATAATAGGTAGTAGTACTAACGTAGCTCAATACTAATAAACTAGTCTAGCTGTCTCGACACTAGTGAGACCTCTAATCTTTTACAGCATAGGCTGCAGAACTTAGTCTGCTTGCTAGTTTGGATATATGGGGCCCCACTGAAGCTTTGCGTTGAGAGTGATGCCAAGAAAACAGTGGATTCAACAGGGCTCAGTTCTTCCCATTTAAAAACACATTGGTACCCAGATTTTTAACATTCGTTGTTGTAAATTTAATAAATTTAGTTTTATTTCCGTTTAAATGTAGATTATTAACGTTAAACCAATGCATTAATTTTGATATAGCATTATTCACTTCGTCACATTTAAATGATTGACGTTTAAGTTTAAAATCAAGGAAGTATCATCAGCAAATAATACTATATCATGATTATCCCTACAAGGAAGTCATTAATATATACCAGAAATAGAAATGGGCGAGAATCGAGCCCTGAGGACACCCATTAGTACAGGTGACCCGGAAGAACTTTTACCATTGATAATAACTTTCTGCATTCTATTACTTAAATATGAAATAATAAGTTTAAGCGCTGTGTTCTTGACACCATAGTACTGTAGCTTCT
>JAGSMP010001995.1:0-32542 GCA_029286625.1 Parnassius orleans
GCTGTCTCGACACTAGTGAGACCTCTAATCTTTTACAGCATAGGCTGCAGAACTTAGTCTGCTTGCTAGTTTGGATATATGGGGCCCCACTGAAGCTTTGCGTTGAGAGTGATGCCAAGAAAACAGTGGATTCAACAGGGCTCAGTTCTTCCCATTTAAAAACACATTGGTACCCAGATTTTTAACATTCGTTGTTGTAAATTTAATAAATTTAGTTTTATTTCCGTTTAAATGTAGATTATTAACGTTAAACCAATGCATTAATTTTGATATAGCATTATTCACTTCGTCACATTTAAATGATTGACGTTTAAGTTTAAAATCAAGGAAGTATCATCAGCAAATAATACTATATCATGATTATCCCTACAAGGAAGTCATTAATATATACCAGAAATAGAAATGGGCGAGAATCGAGCCCTGAGGACACCCATTAGTACAGGTGACCCGGAAGAACTTTTACCATTGATAATAACTTTCTGCATTCTATTACTTAAATATGAAATAATAAGTTTAAGCGCTGTGTTCTTGACACCATAGTACTGTAGCTTCTGATTAATGTCTCATGGTGAACACAGTCGAAGGCCTTGAAAAGGTCACAAAATATACCAAAGCATCCTCCGTATTCTCCCATGCACAAAAATATGTTTAATAAGCTCAACTCCAGCGTCAATTGTCAGTGACCTTGTAAAACCGAATTGATTTTTATGTAGCAATTTATTTATATTAAAGAAACTTAAGATCTGATCTAAAATTATTTTTCAAAATTTTACTAAATGGTGGTAGTATAGAAATCGGTCTAAAATTGGCGGGGTCTAATGTACTACCAGATTTAAATAAAGGTATGACTTTACTATGTTTCATTATATCAGGAAACACCAGATTCGACGCTTGTATTAAATGTAGTGGCTAGGTAAGGTGCTATTGTATCTATTATAGATAAAATAACTTTAACGGAAATCCCCATAAATCTGCCGTTTTCTTAACATCAATAGTTTCAAAATATTTAACGATATCTTTTGGCAATACTCTATGGAATTTAAAGTATTTGAACAAGCCTTTACATTTTGTTTAAGCAATGATTCGGCGACAGTAGGAGAATAATTTAATGATTTTGTTGTCAAAAAGGAACATCAGTAAAATGTTTCTCAAAAGCCATAGCAATTTCTTGATCAGATCGAGTTAAACTGTTGTTAATATTCAATTGAAAATCCGATTTGTGCGGTTTGACCTTGCCCGTTTCACTATTTATTATTCTCCAGGTCATTTTAATTTTGTTAGATGCAGTTTTAATTTCGTTACTTAAATGTAAAGCCTTAGCTGTGGAGCACACTTTTTAAATATTTTAGAATATGTTTTTACATAATATCTAAATATAACACCAGAATTATATGATCTTTCATTATAAAGCTCGTATAACTTTCGCTTACTTTTATAAATTCCTACTGTCGCCCATTCATTAAACGATTTACGACTGTTAAAAGAGAAAGTTTTAGAAGTAAATATTCTACTAAATTCACAAGTTATAATTTTAAATAACGTAACATACAAATAATTAGCACTATTTTTAAATTAAAGTGATGGAAGCCTTTTTATTATATTACTTTTAAACCTCTCCAAGCGATGGTCATTTATTGGAACAAACACAACTTTCTTATTTTCTGTTTTTGTGTATGTAAGGCAATGATACCAACTGTCCACCGTGATCTGAACTTAAATTTTGAATAATTGATTTATGCAGGGCTTAATATCTGTAAAATATTATCTATACAGGTTGCACTAGGCCCAGCAATACGTGTTGGTTCTAAGAATAAATTAACAAGATTATACGATTTAAACAATGAGCTAAACTTAATACTAATGGAAGAACTTTCAAGGAGATTGATGTTAAAGTCTCCACATATTACAACAGACTTGTTCTGTTTACTAAGTTTGAGCAAAACTTCTTCCATAATTCTTTCAAAATAGTCATAAAGTAGCACATGGGGTCTGTAAACACTTACAACAATGAGGTGCTCGACAGACACCCATTTCTACATTTCACTCAACAGAGAGGCTCACAATATCCTTACGTTCTTTATATAATAATGATTTATCTGCTAATATTAAGGAGCTACCACGTAAACTTTTTCTCTATTGAAGGAACTGACCACCTGGTGATTTCTGAAATTAAACATGAAATTATAATCTTTTGCCAATGTTCAGTAATACAAAGGATATGTGTATTGTTACTATTTAAAAACAATTCAACTTCCAATTCTTTGCCCATCATGCCTTGTATATTTTGATGCACCAGGTGTAAACAATTTTTATTACTTATTTGTGGGCTGCATTCAAAATGAATTAAACTCTTATTATTGAGAGATTGCCTCTATTGTCGCATTTACTAATTTAAATTAGTTGGAACTGATTCAAATTAAATGTCAAATGATTATCATGCTCAATAAAAGCAGTCTTGGTAGCCAAAAACTTGGCTGAGTTAAAAGTAAATAATAAGATAGCACATTTGCTACCAGTCTTAAATTATATTTGGATAGTAATACTATCTTTTGTCCAAAATTTTTTATTAAGTTATTTATGTCAATTACATGAAATTTGTCATTATTATCACAAATCACAATTATATGTCAAATTTAAATTATTGTTACATATTAAATTATTCATTTGTATATTTAAATTATGTAGATTATTTTCCTGTGATCCCCTGTAGCAAGGCAGTGTGAACAAGACAATTTTGTGTGTGTGTATTATTACCGAAAATACTAGAAATTATCAGGCCAATAAACCAGATCGTTGTGTATTGTCGTTCAGTTCCATTTCATTTAAAATATCTCCTTAAAAAGATTCACAATAATTCCTTTATTATAAATAAAGAAACATTGAAATGTTTATCTTTATAAACAATCTTTATTGGTTGAAACGAGCAACGGTAAGATGCAATAAAGGGGTACCGCATATGGTCGTTCACAGCTCTATAAACTACGCCAGCTACTGCGCTGAAAAAATGCATCTGGATCAAAAGTACACTGTTCACAAGTACACTGTTCTCAAGTACACTGCTAAACAGGCCTCCCCAAGGAATGTCACAAGGCACGGTCCCGAACAATCTGCATCCATCGACTTCCTGCATGTTATCAGGTCGTCACTACATCTAGCAGGAGAACCTTTCTGTAGAACCTTTCTTCCCCATCGGTGTCAGTTCTTCGCGCTATATGGCCGCCCATTGCCACTTCAGCTTACTAATCTGTTGGGCTTTGTCAATACTCTGGTACTACTATGGATATCCTCGTTTTTAAGTCTATCACGAAAAGAAACTCCGAGCACAGGCCTCTCCATAGCTCGCTGAGCGACATTGAGCTTCCTCACGTGACTAGCAGTGAAGGACAACGTCTCTTATTCTATAGGTCATCACTGGCAACACGCACTGGTTGTACAATCTTGCTTTGAGGTATGCCTGACGAGAAAATGTATCGTAATCTCCTAACGCTGCGCAGCCAAGTTGAATCCGTCGATTGGCCTCTCGGTCGAAGTTGGTCTTACCTAGTTGGATTATTTGTCACAGGTAAACATACTCGTCAACAACTTCGTGCTTAGAGCTCCCAACAACTACCGGCATAGGTGTGACATGGACGTTACACATGAGTTTTGTTTTGTCCATGTTCATCTTTAGACCTATCCGTTGGGAGACACTATTGAGGTAATTGAGCATAGTGCTTAGGTTTCCAGCGATTCTGCCATAAGGACTATATCGTTCGCAAATCGAAGTTGAGTGATGTACTCGCCATTGATGTTAATACCGTATCCGTTCCAGTCCAGTAGCTTGAAAACGTCTACCAATACAGCGATGAAGAGTTTCGGGGATATTACGTCACCCTGTCTTACACCTCTCTGCAGTTGAATAGGTTTCTCTGGTTCTTTACTCAGATAGCCATCGTAGCCCTACTGTACAAACACTTCAGCACTTCGATATACCGACAGTCAACTTAGCACCGCTGAATGGACTGCAGTACCGCCCAAATTTCGACGGAATTTGGGCTTTCTTATAGTTCACACACGGGAGAAAGTGGCAGCTTGCTCTTTGGTCTTCTGTACAATGTGCCGAAGTATGTGATCTATGCGCTAAAACCTTTTCGGAAACCGGCTTATTCAGGGCTGGAAGTCGTCGAGTCTGCATGCGGATGACTCATAATGACTCGAAAACAACACGTAGACGCGGCTCAGAAGGAAATCGGTCTGTAGTTCTACAAAGAGAACATTGGCGTCAGATCCGGATGTGTAATATTATATTATTCGAGTAGGTTTTATTTTATTTTAGAAATCCTTTATATTTCATTTAAATTCAGATTAAACAAATCACGAAAATATGGTTTTGATTAAAACAGTAAACATATAAATAGTTTTTATATATATATAGAAAGGGAGCAAACGAGCTTGCGACTCATAACAGTAAGTACGCGCTCTTGCCTCGCAATTGTGCCGCCACTCGAAGGCGATTGCGCTGACAACGAACCACACGAACATCTTGCTGACTAAGTTTGCGGGCGATGTTCCATGTGTTTTTATTTTTTATGGAACAGAAGTGACAAGTGAACTGACATTCCACCTATGGTAAATGGCACAGTAGCCATGGACACGTAACCAACTTCATTAAAGTCACACAAAACTAGGCGATCGGTGTTTGCAGAGGATTGCCCGGCAAAGGTCAAAAAGGGCTCGGGACCCAAACCTGGAAAGCGGACAATTGTAGACCAGCGAAGACCCGTAAACTTTTTCTTAAAGGTCGTATGTCTGAAAGAACCTAGGTTATTAGAAATGCCACCTTGTGATTGTGAGTGGCATAAAATTCTTAAAAAATACACACTTAAAACTCAATAACTCAAGTCGAAGCCAGAATAATTTTGAATAAAACTATTTGTATAGATTTTATCGCGTTTCATTTTAACGTTTTACTTTCCCGACGTTACAGGTGAATTAAATTTTAAAAACTAAAAGTATTTTTAATCAATGTGTGATATTCGCGTAAATATAAGAAATTAGAAATCATTACAATATAATTTTATTTAATATCGGCCTTTACTAAGCACTTTTTGAAAGTCAAGGAAGCTATGTTATGCACAATAGCGCATTGCCATCCATCCAGATGGAGTTTGGAATTGTGTCGCAGTGTACGATGTTGGAACTTGGCAACTGGAAATAATACAGATAGATTCTAAAAGTTATTGCTACTGTCACTTATAAGCCATTAAATTTTAAATGAAGTGTTTTGTGATAGATCACTTCTTTTTTAATTTTAGTACTATTTTGAGCTGCATTGTTCCCTTTCGGGTGATCGCTTTTCTATACAGTAAGCCAGTCCTCGGGGAGCTGGTTATAATTCCTCGATGAATATGTTCTCTACAACACTCTGCCTCTCCGCATGTGTTCTAGAACCATCCAATAACAAAACAAAATCTGGCTACAATAGCAAAAAAGACACTTACTCGATATATCCGCCGTTAATTAGCAGTGCCTGCACTGCTGTGTTCTGAAAAGATAAGAGGGTCAGTATGATTGCAAACTGTGAGGCATTGCATATTGGTTCTGAGGTGACAACACTATATTAACGGTCTTTGTTGGAAGTTAGCTACGGGTTTCCATGGACTTCAGTAGCCACTTACCATTACGTGGACTGAAATGACGTCACTTCATTTTATACAAAGACACTCCTCCTTCCGAGTGGACTTATTAATTGTTTCATCATTCCCCCAAAAAACCCCACAAAGCATGGTAGTTAGCCTCGCTTACTTTCTACATCTCTTACTCGTCAATCTATCAGGTCCATTGCCACTACAGCTGATTGATCTGTTGAGATTTGTCAGTAACTTTAGACCTATGCGGTAATCCTTATCACAAAGTCTATCATGTAAAAACTCCGAGCATAGGCCTATCCATTGTCCTTTAGCTTACTGATCATTTGGGTTATTTCGGTTACTCTGGTTCGTAGATATCATAAACACTCACGGCTGTCACCCAGAGGGTAAGCAGAGGTGGACACCTCTCTCGCCTCTATTACATTATTTTCATACGTCTAGCAGTGGAGGACCAAGTCTTAAATCGATATTACAGGTTGTTTATACAGAAATAAATCAATTTAATTTTCCATCTGATAATGAAATGGATCAAAATTGCTATATTTTTCAACAGAAAACACTAAACTTCAAACCTTTAAGAAATAATATTTTATATTAAACTGCATTATAATTGTATTCTAGGATAATTATTAAAATTTCTCCATTTATTAAAACCCTTCCATTATGAAACATGTGAATATTGCTCGTGTCGCAAATGTCGAGCGTGAATTACGCTCTATTGCGGTTATTCTGTGCTGCCTCATTTAATTTCATTCCATTAATGTAACTTGCTGTACGTTTTGTAATATTAAAAAAATTATCTGCTGTTTCGTTAATCGTTACATTTCTATTTATATTAACTTTATTGTTTTCAACTTTAAACAAAAGGTAATACCACGACTGCATGACCAGCGATTTTCGTAACCGATACAACTTAGTTTCAACATAAGCGTTAAGTATCCATGGATTGCTGCTACTTACCATCAATTAGACTGTAAGTTAATTTGCCACTTCAGTTGAAAAATTCTACCCTTTATTAAAAGGTCGGCAACGTACCTCCGATTCTCTTGATGTTGCAGTTGTTCATGGACGGTGGTAGTGTTTTACCATCAGAGCAGCATCTTCATTCACCCCTTGTTTTAAAAAATATTGTTATTAATCTACGGTTTCTATTGAACCGAATAATATTCATTAATATTATTCGTACTAGAATGTTTTGTCTAATGAGTGCTTCATATAAACGCCACTTTCAATATAATGAGCGGGTTGGGTTACATTGCACGTCGCTGCAAAATTCTAAAGCTCTTTATAAACGTAATGCAAACTACAAGCAGTTTCGTGAAATTTATTCGTTGTACTTGTTATAGTGCATATAATTTTAAGTACTACCCAGAAAAACACTTTTGTTTATTGAATTTTCAAGTTCTTCGTGTATTTTTGGGCGTGGTTCACACTATAGCTATAATAAGAGCTCTAGCAGCTCAGGGGCTAAGCATTTGCCCTAAATTTCACGGTACGCAAGTAACCAGAGTTCGATCTCAGCCGGCATCACTCGTGAGTGTCGTAAGAGACGACAGAGGAAAATGAAACAGGAAACGGACAGTTTCTTCCTGAAAACAACTCATATGAATAAAACTGCGGTTATCGAACTATCTGCCAAGTGTAGCAACAACGGCAAAAATCCTCCTATGAGGCAATCTATGGGGCAGCCTATTTTCAGCAGTAAACTTTTGATGGGCTGTATTAAACTAATAAAAGAGTGCATAATATTGTCGAGAGATAAAGAAAAGGAAAACTAGAGGATAAAATAGAATGATTTATTTTTATTAAATAAAGATATAAAGAATATTTATTGAAACTCATTATCTTACAGAACAATGGTGACAAACGAGCACACGGTCCATGTGATGGTAAGTGGATGCTGTGGCCCATAGACCTCTACATTTATCCTTGATTAACTTCCCTGTCCCGTGAATCAAATATGAACATTTCGATTGTTTAACTTTTGTGCGTGTTTCGCGGACAGGGAAACTGTTAAGAGTGAAAATGCAGATGCGTTGCCACCCCTGAGCACTAAGATCGTATGCCTTGTTTTCAGTTAAAAAGGTACTCCAATTCTCTACACTCACCATTGTGAGAGCGTTGTCTTTCCCTGGTCGGTCGACCCATTCTTGTTACTATACCATACCATACTTTACCTGCAGCATGACTACCACCATATGTCTACCGATAGATATGGTATACTATCATTTAATTCTCTTACGCCACCACTGAAACAAATTATAATTTTTTTCGTTAGCGAGTTTTAAAGAAAATTTATTATTTTTTCAAAGCCTACATTTTCATGATTATTGATTATGCTGGTCTTAAATTTCTTGAGGGTTTGAAGTTCCATAAAATTCTGCGATAAAGTGTAGTAGTGAAGTTCGTGACGATGAGTAACGTCACTCTTGGACGCTTTCATGTATGGAGATTAAACATTATAGTGCTATATTATATAAGTAAGATTGTAAACTGATTGCTAAAATACCAGTGTCTAGGTATTTTATTGCCACTACTACGATATCTCATCACACCACGGGCTTACTGGGAAAGAATGCCGATAGATTTTAAGTCCGCTAAAGTTATATACCTTGTTTAAAGTTACACCCTATATACGTCCCACTGTTGGGCACAGGCCTCCCCTCATCTCTGAGAGGGTTTTAGGCCAAGGAAATGTCCGCCGCGCTTCTCCAATGCGTGTTGGCGAACTTCACATGTCTTCGAAATTTTTTTTTCTTATTTCTCAGACATGCAGGTTTCCTCATAATGTTTTCTTTCACCGCTGAGCACGTGGTAAATCAGCACTTAAAATTGCAATTAACAATTTCAATGGTGCCGGTGGGAATCGAACCCGGGTTGCTCGCGTACTGTGAAATTTACAGCGAGCGCTAAGCATCTGAGCTACCACGGCTATACCTTGTTTATAAAGTTGAAAACAATAAATAGAAATGTAACGATTAACGAAACAGCAGATAATTTTATTTAATATTACAAAACGTACAGCAAGTTACATTAATGGAATGAAATTAAAATGAGGCAGCACAGAATAACCGCAATAGCGCGTAATTCACGCTCGACATTTGCGACACGAGCAACACTCACATGTTTCATAATGGAAGGGTTTTAATAAATGGAGAAATTTTAATAATTAGCCTTAGAATATATGTATGCAATGCAGTTTTATATAAAATATTATTTCTTTAAAGGTTTGAAGTTTAGTGTCTTCTGTTGGAAAAAAATACAGCAATTTTGATCCATTTCATTATCAGATGGAAAATTAAATTGATTTATTTCTGTATAATCAACCTGTAATATCGATTTAAGACTTGGTCTTTCACTGCTAGCCGTATGAAAAAGAATGTAATAGAGGCGAGAGAGGTGTCCGTAGTCTCTGCTTACCCCTCTGGGTGACTGGCGTGAGTGTTTATGATATCTGCGATAGAACCAGAGTAACCGACATAACCCAACGGATCAGTAAGCTAAAGGGACAATGGATAAGGCTATGCTCGGAGTTTCTTTGCATGATAGACTTTGTGATAAGGATTACCGCATAGGACTAAAGTTACTGATAAATCTCAACGGATCAATCAGCTGTAGTGGCAATGGACCTGGATAGAGTGACGACCTGGAAGAGATGTAGAAAGTAAGCGTGGCTAAGTACCATGCTTTGTGGGGTTTTTTGGGGGATGATGAAACAATTAATAAGTCCACTCGGGAAGGAGGAGTGTCTTTTGTATAAAAATGAAGTGACGACATTTCAGTCCACGTGATGGTAAGTGGCTAATGAAGTCCATGGAAACCTGCAGCTAACTTCCAACAAAGACGGTTAAAATGCGTTTTCACCTCTGTGAACCAATATGCAATGCCTCACAGTTTGCAATCATACTGACCCTCTTAACTTTTCAGAACACAGCAGTGCAGGCACTGCTAATTAACGGCGGAAATAGGTAATGCCAAACAGAAAAGGAGTCCTACCTAACCTATATCGTAAGTGTCTTTTTTGCTATTGTGTAATATATCGAGTAAGTGTCTTTTTTGCTATTGTAGCCAGATTTTGTTTTGTTATTGGATGGTTCTAGAACACATGCGGAGAGGCAGAGTGTTGTAGAGAACATATTCATCGAGGAATTATAAGCTCCCGAGGACTGGCACTGTGTAGAAAGCGATCACCCGAGGGAACAATGCAGCTCAAAATATTACTAAAATTAAAAAAGTGATATATCACAAAACACTTCATTTAAAATTTAATGAGCTTATAAGTGACAGTAGCAATAACTTTTAGAATCTATCTGTATTATTTCCATTTGCCAAGTTCCAACATCGTACACTGCGACATAATTCCAAACTCACTCTGTATGGATGGCAATGCGCTATTGTGCATAGCATAGCTTCCTTGACTTTCAAAAAGGCCGATATTAAATAAAATTATTTTGTAATGATTTCTAATTTCTTATATTTACGCGAATATCACACATTGATTAAAAATACTTTTAGTTTTTAAAATTTAATTCACCTGTAACGTCGGGAAAGTAAAACGTTAAAATTAAACGCGATAAAATCTAAACAAATAGTTTTATTCAAAATTATTTTCGCTTCGACTTGGGTTATTGAGTTTTAAGTGTGTATTTTTTAAGAATTTTATGCCACTAAAAATCACATGGTGGCATTTCTAATAACCTAGGTTCTTTCAGACATACGACCTTTAAGAAAAAGTTTACGGGTCTTCGCTGGTCTACAATTGTCCGCTTTCCAGGTTTGGGTCTCGAGCCCTTTTTTGACTCCTTTGCCCGGGCAATCCTCTCTGGTAAACACCGATCGCCTAGTTTTGTGTGACTTCCTAGTTTGAAGTTGGTTGCAAGTGTCCATGGCTGCTCTAGCCATTTACCATAGGTGGACTGTCAGTTCGCTTGTCACTTCTGTTCCATAAAAAAATAAAAACACATGGGAACGTCGCCCGCAAACTTAGCCAGCAAGATGTTCATGTGGTTCGTTGTCAGCGCAATTGCCTTCGAGTGGCGGCAAAAATTGCGACGCAAGAGCGGCGTTGGTTACTTACCATTAAGTGAGTCGCAAGCTCGTTTGCCCTATATTCTATATATAAAAAACTATTTATATATTTACTTTTAATCAAAACCAACAATATTTTCGTGATTTGTTTAATCTAAATTTAAAATGAAATATAAATGGATTTCTCTAAAATAAAATAAAAACCTGTTCTCGAATAACATAATATTACACATCCGGATCTGGACGCCAATGTTCTCTTGAAGAACTACAGACCGATTTCCCTTCTGAGCCGCGTCTACGTGCTGTTTTCGAGAGTCATTACGAATCGTCTCGCATGCAGACTCGACGATTTCCAACCTCCCGAATAATCCGGTTTCCGAAAAGGCTTTAGCGCCATAGATCACATACATACCCTTCGGCACATTGTACAGAAGACAAAAGAGTAGAAGCTGCCACTTTTTCTTGCGTTTGTGGACTATAAGAAAGCCTTAAATTCCGTCGAAATGTGGGCGGTACTGCAGTCCATTCAGCGGTGCCAAGTTGACTGTCTATATATTGAAGTGCTGAAGTGTTTGTACAGTAGGGCTACGATGGTTATCCAAGTACAGAACCAGAATACGAAACCTTTCCAACTGCAGAGAGGTGTAAGACAGGGTGACGTAATATCCCCGAAACTCTTCATCTCTGTATTGGTAGACGTTTTCAAGTTACTGGACTGGAACGTATACGGTATTAACATCAATGGCGAGTACATCACTCAACATCGAATTGCGAACGATATAGTCCTTATGGCAGAATCGCTGGAAGACCTAAGCACTATGCTCAATTACCTCAATAGTGTCTCCCAACGGATAGGTCTAAAGATGAACATGGACAAAACAAAAGTCATGTGTAACGTCCATGTCACACCTATGCCGGTAGTTGTTGGGAGCTCTAAGCACGAAGTTGTTGACGAGTATGTTTACCTGTGACAAATAGTCCAACTAGGTAAGACCAACTTCGACCGAGAGGCCAATCGACGGATTCAACTTGACTAGGCAGCGTTCGGAGATTACGATACATTTTCTCGTCAGGCATACCTCAAAATCTCAAAACTAGATTCTAAAACCAGTGCGTGTTGCCAGTGATGACCTATGGAATCAGAGACGTTGTCTTTTACTGCTGGTCGCATGAGGAAGCTCAAGGTCGCTCATCGAGCTATGGAGAGGCCTGTGCTCGGAGTTTCTCTTCGTGATAGACCTAAAAACTAGGATATCCGTAGTAGAACCAGAGTAATTGACAAAGCCCAACGGATTAGTAAGCTGAAGTGGCAATGGGCCGGCCATATAGCGCGAAGAACTGACATCCGATGGGGAAGAAAGGTTTTCGAGCGTGCCCCTGCTAGATGGAGTGACGACCTGATAACACATGCAGGAAGTCGATGGATGCAGATTGTTCGGAACCGTGCTTTGTGGCATTCCTTGGGGAAGGCCTATGTTTAGGCCTATGTTCCAACTGGAACATAAATTCTCACTGCGCTGGCGTAGTTTATAGAGCTGTGGAACGCGACCATATGCGGTACTCCTTTTATTGCATTTCTTACTCGTTGCTCGTTTCAACTAATAAAGATTGTTTATAAAGATAAACATGTCAATTTTTGTTTATATTATATATAATAAAGGAATTATTGTGAATTCTTATTAAGGCGATATTTTAAATGGAAATGGAACTGAACGACAATACACAACGATCTGGTTTATTGGCCTGATAATTTCTAGTATTTTCGGTAATAATACACATTGAATGAAATATATATAATATAATAATAATCGTAATATTAATAATAAATACACACTTTAAATCGGTGAAATTAACTTAATTAACTAAGTATATTCAAATTATTTCATTTCTTCTTCTTCTTTTTCTGGACCATAATTTCATTTCTTCATTTTCGAAATCTATACATATAAATAAAATTGAAATGTCTATCCGTAATATCGAAATAACAGTCTTTTATTGAGCTGATTGGTTATTTGCATGCCATTAAGACATATTCTGTATTGATTATAATTGTTTTTAAAATGTTTGTTTGTCAGTCTGATTGTTTATCTATCGGGGCTTATTTTCGGAATAACTGAATCGATTGTAATGTAACTTTTCAAACATATAGAGAGCAAAGAGCCAGGTGTGAACTAGGCTATATTTTATCCGATAAACATGAAGTTTTTTTTTGTTGAGTACATAATGGAAAAATTGATAAAATAAATGATCTTCAAAAATTTCTTTTAGATAACGTCACATTAATAGGTACGTGTACTGATGTTGTAAGAATATCCACTATCTTCTATCATTCTGAGAGTGTCGTAAAAGGCAACAGAGGGAAACAAATCAGGAGATGGGCAGCAACGTCTTCCTAATAACAACTAAAATAAAAAAAGCTGCGGTTACCAACCCGCTTACCAAGCATCGCATCTGTCGCTTTCTTTGTTTGAAGTTAGCTGCAGATGTTCATGGAATGCAATAGCCACTCACGTTCTATTTCTTATATGTACTGTTTTATAAAAGATCAGTTTTATAAAAAAAAATACATGATTCAAAGCCTTATCCATAATACCTCGGTTCATATTGATTATTCGTGTGTCAACTAGAACAGACGAAAATTAAAATTCTAATAAAAATATAAAACGACATCAAAGAATTAAAAGAAAAATCCACATAATAGCTTTTGAAGTCGGTACGAAGACATATTGTTGCGAAGAATTTAAGACCCCGATTTCAGAAGCTATAACGTGGAAATAATTTTATCCGATTTATAATAAAAAGTACAAGCCGAATAAAATTCGAAGCCGGCTTGTACTTTTTATTGTAAATTTAACTTACTTTTGTTCTAGTAGCTTATAATATTTTGATCCTTGCACTTGCGTGCACTGCTGTGTCCCAGGGTAAAAGGGTATAGCTATCAAGTTTAATTACGGGCTGTGAGGCATTCGATCTTATTCCTCATAGATGGCCATGCATCTGTAGCCTTCTTTGTTTTAAGTTGGATGCAGATGTTAATGGAATGAAATAGCCACTTAACATCAGTTTTTTTCCCCATTGTCATTTTCATTTTACATTAAAAATAAATCTGCTGCAGTACATATGCAAATAAGTTTTAGATACATTTTTCTTTTCACTTTCATTAAAAATACCTTCAGTTTTATTTTTACATTTCGAGAAAATATGAGCTATGCATGTTTCAGTATTATTTCCGTTGTCTTCATGCCTTTTAAAAAGCTACCATATTTCACTGAAAGTAAATATGAAGAATGTGTAACATGTATTAGCGCAACTTCATCTACGTTGAACTAAATCAAAAAACCTGCAAATCTATAATAGTGCTCTTTGCGCAAGTTAGTTCAATTATTGAGAAACGACTAATTAGTTGGTTTTTTATTATTCTCTTGAGAACTTTGTGCGATATACATATCACCACGTGAGTGTCGTAAGAATCGACAGAGGGAACAGGAGATGGGCAGCAGCATCTTTCCGATATTAAAAATCAGAACAATTAAAACCTACGGTTTAAAAACCCACCTACCAAGAGCAAACATGGCAAATTAAACCTATGAGGCAATCTATGAGGGAGGCCTATGTTCAGCAGTGGATTTTTAAAACGCGCTTATGATGATAATGATTAATATTTAGTCTGTACATTGTCTACTATTTAATTGTTAAATTATTTCCTAATTGCAATATTTATTGAAAAAATAAATTACGTTTTGTGTAGATAAGAGTAATTGCGATATTAATTATAATAGTGAATAATAGGCTCTTTAATTGTATATTCATGTCATTAGCATACTATTTAATTGTTAAATTATTTCCTAATTGCAATATTTATAGAAAAAATAAATTACGTTTTGTGTAAGTACGAGTAATTGCGATATTAATTATAATATATAGTCCAATTTCATTATAAGCTTATTGTAAGAAAATTTATTATAGTTTGGTTGTTGTTTCAGTACCTTAATACAAACATGAAAAATAATGTTCTTTAACATATTAAATTCCGATTTGGAAATTTCGTAATGGAATTGTGTCGTCGAGCCATAAGGTAAACACATCGAAGCCTAAATCGCGCTATCAAAGTTCCGAAGTAAAAGCAGTAAAAATAGAATAGCTCCCAACGACCATTCGGAGCATTGGCCGCTCCCCGGGCTGAACACTTTGCCCGGCGGGAGATCTCCCCTTTTCCTTTCTACGGCCAAAGGATCAAACCGTTCAAATTTCAACACCTCCACGTTTTGTTACTATTCTAATATTTTTTTAAATAATCCATGTGTGTATTAAAGGTATGCAAGTAGTTTCTTACATAGATATTATGCAAAATGAATAGTGATGCAACAGTAAAGATATTACTTCCTTTGAAAAGATTTTTGATTTGACCCTTGGTCTCTTGGAAAAAATTATTACACTATTAAATCATTTTTATTCTTACTTATTTATTATATTTTAATAAATATATTTTACTAACTAATACAGCAAATTGATATCAAACATCTATAAAACTTTATGTAAATTGATTTATTAACTTACTTTCACGTAAATATTTATAAATGGCACCAAGAATGAGACCACACGCGGCTTCTCTTTAATATCATTCTGGCAGATGCCTCCACGTGAATCCATTAAGCAATTTAAGAGGCTTTTCAACTTTTGTGCTTTTAAGGTCAGTTAACAATGTAGTAGGTATTCACTTTGAAAAGTGATTAGGCTTAAAACTCAGTCTTTTTTTATAATGACATTTACGCATACTTTAACTGTCATTTATAATTATCTTAAATCGTAATCTATACCTATCTCTTTCTATTATCATTTAGTGAAAAGAGAGATAGAGAGAGAGAGAGAGCAACTTTAAGCATTTCTTAAATTGACGTCATTTTTACGTCTAGTAATAAGGCCTCTAAGGATCTTTTTCATTGGCGGATCTGTATTGCAATTATGTAACTCTGGTGAGATTTGCATTTGGCTTAATTCTGACCATTGGTCTTTGCTTTCTTTGTTTCAGTATCGATTATAAGCCGATGGCTTTTATAAATTAATATAATTTTTTAGGTTACTGTTTTATCATAATGAAAAAACATAACGCAGTTATGAAGTGATTTCCACCAGCAAACAATTCCCACCAGAGTTATGTAATCGCACTGCGGGTCTATGCTTCTCCAACCACGTTTTGGCTCTCATAGTTAACTAATGTGTGATCAATCCTTGACTACTAACTAAACAATTACACGAAAAAATGCATGCCGATAATTTTGTGACTTTAATTATAGTTAAATATACGACTATATACGATAACCAACAGTAATATCCTTTTATCCTTTTTTTATCCTTTTCTTAAAAAAACGTTACCTCCACACTAGGATTTTCTGCTGTATCGTGGGGGCAGTTTACATACATAAATTTCACAAGGACAAACATCCAGACCCGGAACAATTATTTGTAGGCCATACAAATACTTGTTCCGTGCGGGATTCGAACCCGCGGCTCTTAGCGCAGCAACTCATTGCTAAGCCACTGCGCCACGGAGCCGTCAATATGTTGTAGTTTTAATCGAAATGGTGTATAACATCATTATATATGGTAATACAATTTAAAATCTTTTATATCAGATATATTCGAAGGCGCGCGCACTGAGGAATAGGTATCTTTAGAGCATATTAAGTTATTAAAATATTATACATTATATTATAAATGAACTTTTGAGATAAAAGAATCTAGAAAAGTAATATATTAAAGAAGTCTTTAAGAATTCTCGACCTCACAAATATATTCACTGAGGTCTTGATTTATATTGTATTCACAATCTTCTCTGAAACGTTGTTTGCTGAATAATTGAAGGCTGTTTACTGAAACGCTGAGTTCACTGCCAAAGCAGTTCGCAATTGTTCAAAGTGCACACATCATCAGTAATTCACAATTATTCTAAAGACCTGGAAAATCTGCAATATTCACAATGCGTTTTAAAACAATTCGCACAAATATAATGCGAAACTAATTAATTTTGTATATACCGCAACTAAAGCTAATCTTCTTCTTGACCAGTCTGTAAACATCCACAGTAAAGCGGCTTCCGTTGTGGGATATATTTAAAAACAATATGCTTACAACATTAATCAATTAAATCTATCTCGTATACCTCACTGTCTATAGTGTGAATATTGCTGACCTCACAAAAGTCATTTGATTTTAATTTAGTCAGCCATTTTATAATATATTTATACATATACAACCTTTAATTTGTAACTCTTCTTCCTTTCTCTCTTTGATTTTTAGACTGCCATAGGCATACAAGATGGTAGGACTCTTTTACCGTTTCAGATTTTCATTTTCTCGATTATTGTTCTAATGTAATGGAATTTTTAAACAAGCTGTACTTCCTTATGACACAAGATCAAAAAAATGTTCTCTTTTTCACTGTTGCATTAATGGTCTTCACATTAAAGCTATGTAGATAGTAAAATGGTATTAATTTAATGGTTAAGAAGGCAGAAGTAAGGAAAGTTTTCACAACTTTATCTTGATTGCTTCTCATTTTCATACAGACGCGTTCCAAAAGAATCCAATTTTAGTAGCATAGAAGGCTCTAAAAGATTCTTAATTATTCAGTTTTACGAATAGAATTGTTAATGCACGGTCTGTTGCTAAAGTTTGGAAGCAATCGGTGCACCTCTTCTTATGCCGAGTATTTATAACTACAGTTTGAATTGATTTGTCTAATATTACTGCTCTTCCATAGGTTGTCTCATGGGGGATTGTCGCTTGGCAGGCGGGTTATATAAAACAACGGGACGGGTTATATAAAACAACAAATAACGGGACGATGTGGGGTAGTGAATATTTTTACACCGTTAATAAGGGTAATGATAATAATTACTTATACATAAATACATGGTTATTATTTAAGTATTTTGATATACATTTATATTGAATAAAAATTATTCTAATCTCAAACAGCTGCTCCTCTTGGATTAGATTTTGTTTGTGCATCTAGCCACGAGGCTTTTATAATTTCACAGATACCAGGTTTTAAGTTCAGGTGGATGTACGTGTAATGCTGCAGTTACATGCATCTACTATTAAAAGTAAGTATACTTTTAAAGTATTTATTGCTTATAGTAAGCTCAATATACAGTGCCTTTTTAAGTTTAACGATTACCGATGCGCTGAGAGAAACAGAACCGCATTCACCGCCATTCTGCGCTCTGCTCGGGTCGAGTTTATACGTACGAGTACCTTCGCTAGTAGCAATAGTGTTCTGTGATATGTACGCTTTATTTTTCCTCTTCGCTTCCTCAAAACTCTGCACGCTTTAGTAACTTTCATTATTATAGACATTATGTTTTAAGCTCTTTTAGCATACTTTATTAATTTTATTGTCACACCATATTGGATAAATTTTAAAACTTATAATCGTTTTAATAATGTAAATTATGTAGTCCAGTTCTGTCAAGCGCTTTTTCATTCATTATTATTATCATCTCTCATTTTTCAACCCCTTTTAATGTTTTATAACATGATGGAATTAAAATTTATACAATGTTGTCGTAATGTGTAACAAAATAATTAATTTAGCTTTTCTCTTTTTCTTTGCATGGGTATTTTGTTTTATTTCGTATTATATTAAATTATTGTGATCCAGTCGATTCTGTTTAACGGCCACCTCGCTTTCTACATTTTGGTGTTCCAATTCCTCTTTGCTTCAGATGGTAGCATTCAGGAGGTCAAGAGAACGGAATTTAATTAATGGGACATACATTCCAACGTCCAAGGTACGCCCTACGGGCTCGTGAAATTTACCACCTCCTGCGAGACTCACAACATACACGTGATCTTCAATTTGTTGGCAAACCCTAACTTGGCTGACATAGCTCTACCACACAGAGCATCAGATGAAGCCGGAATGCGTCGACAAAAATAAGGTGAGCTTGACACCCACGAACAAATGTTTTTTAAATAAATGCTTATTTCTTGTGATGAAAAAGTGTCATTTCTTCGAAAATTTATAAAATTTTATTGTATAACAAAATTATATTGAGTAACAGCTTTATACTTCAACGCTGTATGAAACTGTAGCACATGTTAAGATTATATTATAGAGAATTTTAGGGAATTTTATGGGATCAATATGTAATGGGCAGTTACCTGCAGAGACCTTGACTGCGGACTACGCTGAAGGCTGATCGATTACCGTCGTCAGCAGCAATTTGCAATTGTGTGAAATTTTTTATAATACACCTCGTTGTTTTCGCGTTAGTCGTTCCTTTTTCCTCTTTTACATATTTTCTGCTATTAATTGCAGTTTGTTCTCCGCCAGTATGTTTATAAAAGAAAAAGTTTAAATATTACTTTGCAGTCGTGAGCGGTATTATATATGTATTAATATAAAAAACATACTATGCGTCGATTATAGTAACTTGTCGTTTATGGAAGTCTGTTAAAAACCACATCTATCCTCACATCGTTAATCCACATTCAGCTAAAAGCTATCCGAAATAATTCTCAATTGAAATATAGTGAAGGAAGCAAAACGCCGAGCGTGATTTACTCTTATCAGTACGGTTGCATTAGTGGTCATTGTATAGCAAGCCGCTCTCACAGGATTGAGTTTAAATATTGTATTATAATATACCAACATGAACTTTATATTATTATTCGCAGGGGTCACACTTGCTTGTATGTCACTTTAGAAAAGTAAACAACGTATTCACTAGGTTTATTTCAAACTGTTTTACAAATATAAAGAGAGATGTAATCTGACTTTATGCATATAATAACAATACAATTATAATAAATGTAGTGTTAAATTACAAGGTCAGAGAAAAAGTTTCTTCGTATTTTATATACAAATTCAAGAAATTTTTTTTTTCAAAGTTTAATACATTTATATATGGCATTTTTTCGATAACTTATTGCCATCTTGTGTAGGTGACATAATCCCGTTGCTGTAAATCTTGGGATTTTCGATCAAATAAATGCTAGTAGTTTGACAGTCCTCTTTTGATGTTAACTAACATTACCCAAAATTCTGAAGAGAGAACAACAGGTGAAAATCTGAGAGAACAAGGTCAGGACTATATGGTGGATGTGTTAACTTACCAGCTAAAGTTATCTCAATTTTGCTATGCGATTATATTAGAAAAATAAATTCATACTTTACCTCAACAAACAAACTTATATTTAATTTAACTATTCTTGAAGAAATATCCACCGCTTCAATTCAAATTCTAGAAGCTATAGTTTCTTTGGAACGAGATATCGATGATGTCATTACAAGCATACTTTACATTAAATCAAATGTAATTCACCCTTCTATAATATCCACAATGCGCCTATACAAAGTATTACTGTCTTCTAATCCCTAGGCAATAAAAAACTTATTGCCCCAATAGCATTACCTAATTTACACAAAATACTTGAATCAGCCTCTATCACTTCTTATATTTATACAGAATAAAATTATATATATCTAAGAATTCTCTTTAGTAAAACGAAAATTTACATTATACCATTTATATTATCCCTATTCTACAAATCTGACTCTTCCTTATATTCTACTATCCTTCCCGAACAAACATATCTTGCCATGAGTACCACTAGACAGCAATACGTCATTATGAGCTCACTGGACAAATGCAAAGACTTTGCAACGGATCCAAAATCTGCAAGGATCTTCTCATCTACAACATCAACATCAGACCCATATGCGAAGTTGTCATCTTAACAACGACGAGTCAACAAGTTCAGAAGTTTGTGATGTAACTACGTTTTCTGCACACATCAACACTTTCAAGCTCTTAGAAACAACAACTGGAGCTACATGCTCCAACGCAAGAATCCATATGCTTTGGAATGCGAAAGCAAAACGACTCACGGCGAAATCTCTGGAGCAGTTATCATCACTCTAGAATAAGGATGTAAAATATACACCGCGTTTGTTACACTCTCTAGCTGAGGACACAAAATCGATCAACATCAGCCATCCTTTTATCTATGTGGATATTGAACACATTTGCGTCCCAGATGAAATTAAGCTGCAACAACCAGAACTTGCACCAATCAGCTCAACAACATTCAACTCGATTCTCTTAACTCAGTTGAGAACAAATAAAAACTCACAAAATTGCTTAGGATAAACAAATACAGTTCAAATACTTTTCAAATTCCATATATTGCCAAAATATATCGTTAAATATTTTGAAACTATTGATGTTAAGAAAAGCGGCATGACTTATGGGGATTTCCGTTAAAGTTATTTTATCTATAATAGATATAATAGCACCTTATCTAGCCACTATATTAGCATATGCGTCGAATCTGGTGTGTTCCTGACTTAATGAAACATAGTAAAACCATACGTTTATTTAAATCTAGTAGTACATTAGACCCTGCCAATTTTAGACCGATTTCTTTACCAACATTTAGTAAAATTTTTGAAAAAAATAATTTTATATCAGATCTTAAGTTTCTTTATTATTAATAATAAATTGCTACATAAAAATCAATTCGGTTTTACAAGGGGTCGCTCGACAACGGCATGAGTAGAGCCTATTAAACATATTTTTGTGCATGGGAGAATTCGGAGGATGCTTTTGGTATATTTTGTGACCTTCCAAGGCCTTCGACTGTGTTCAACATGAAGATTAATCAGGGCTACAGTACTATGGTATCAAGAACACAGCGCTTAAACTTATTATTTCATATTTAGTAATAGAATAAAGAAAGTTATTATCAATGGTAAAAGTTCCTCCGGGTCACCTGTACCAATGGGTGTCCTCTGGAGCTCGATTCTCAGCCATTCCTATTTCTGGTATATAATGACTTACCTTCCTTGTAGGGATAATCATGATATAGTATTATTTACTGATGATACTTCCTTGATTTTTAAACTTAAACGTCAATCATTTAAATGTGACGAAGTGAATAATGCTATATCAAAATTAGTGCATTGGTTTAACGTTAATAATCTACATTTAAACGGAAATAAATTCAATGTATTAAATTTACAACAACGGATGTTAAAATCTGGTACCAATGTGTTTTAAATGGGAAGAACTGAGCGCTGTTGAATCCACTGTTTTAATCACTCTCGACGCAAAGCTTCAGTGGGGCCCGCCATATATCCAAACTATAAGCAGACTAAGTTCTGCAGCCTATACTGTAAAAAGATTAGAGGTCTCACTAGTGTCAAACAGCTAGACTAGTTTATTTCAGTTATTTCCATAGCATAATGTCTTATGGGATTTTTGCTATGAAATGCGGCTGATTCAGAAACTATTTACAACCTAAAACCGAAAAGGTCTCTTAGAGATAAATTTAAAGAAATAAATATATTAACTTTGGCCTCTCAGTATATTTGAAAATTTAATGTATGTTCACAAAAACAAAGGTAGTTTTAGTAAAAAGTGATATACATTCTGTAAACACTAGGAACAAACACAAACTAGTGATACCAGTTTCTCGACTCCACAGAGTCAGTAATTCATTCTTGGGGCAATGTATACGCTATTACAACAAGGTCGGAAAGGTGTACAGGCTCTCTATTACCAAGTTTAAATGTTTTGTTAAGCTGAAACTGTATAAAAGGGTTATTATAGTATTAATGAATACATGATTGATAATAACCCTGGGAATAAGGTGGTCACTTACCAAGCAGTTTCTAAAATAAATTTTGTACTTAAATAGTTTGTATAACCATCAATGTGAATTTACTTTGAAATAAATGTCCCGCTGGTTTCTTGCTGGTTCTTCCCAGGACAAAGGTTTTTCGAACAGTGGTAAAGTAAAAATGACTTTCAATAAGAATTACATGTAATCTATATTGAATAAAAATTATTCTATTCTATTCTATTCTATAATAAAACTACATTCTTGAAAAACATGTAACAAAATTTTCCATATTAAGTACGATTACTGGCATCATTGCTAACATATTTTTGTTAAATATTATAAATGCTTACAATGGAATATTCCTCTAAATCCACATGGTAACTGTATACAAATATTTTAATAATTGCTTTGACCGTTCTCGTCGCCGACAACACGTCGAGATTCCATATCGTCACTAAACACCACTGTTACAACATCCTGTTTATCAGAAGAGACGAAAGAAGAAACTGCTGACTACACTAAAAATCGAGCAAAATCCGCTCAATCTTTGTTCTAAGGTGTTATGTCATAGATACTATTTACTTTATAAGTCCTGTATACTTTATATTGTTTATTTACTAAATCACTTTCTTAGAAAACTAATGTTATGTCATAGATACTATTTACTTTATACTATGTTATAAGACCTGTATACTTTATATTTTTATTTACTTGTGCCAAATACTTTCTTAGAAGCCAACTAATGTTATAAATATAGACACTATTTACTCATGTTATAAGACCTGTATACTTATAAATCATATTGATTTACTTCCTTAGAAGCCACACTAATTTGATTGTAATATTATATAATAATGTTTATAGTTTACCATAAGTTAATTATAACACCAAGAACAATGTTGTTCCTTATGTGCCCCACCTCTGGCTTCCTACACTATTTAAACCAAATCTTTCAGTCCTCAACATAATTCCATTCCCAAGTTCTCTGTATCAAGTACTATATTTTAAGTTAGTTTAAAAGTATTAAATAAATTAATTTTAATGAGTTTTTGTCTCTGCCACATAACAGTGGCGACTTTTAAATAAATGGAGCCCCCATTTTTGTGTGACAACGAGCACACATGATTATGGTTAGTAGATGTTGTGGCTCATGGGCATCTACATATACGAGTTTCGTATTTTCGATTAAGAATCAAAACAGATCCCGAAAATCCCAAGATTTCTACAGCAACAGGATTATGTCTACCTACAAGATAGCAACAAGTTATCAAACAAATATTTATATATATTATAATTAAATATAATTAAACTTTTTAAAACAAATGTCTTGAATTTGTATATAAAATACGGAGAACTTTTCCCCAACCAACCTGCCGCTTCATTTATCGTTACATTTCTACTTCTTTAAATTTATTGTTTTCACTTTGATTTTTATATTTTATAGAATGGGTGACATACTGTACATAGTCCACCTGATAGTAAGTAGATGCTGTGTGGCCATAAAGCTACATTTATCCTCGATTAAGAATCAAAATGCAGATGCGTTGTCATTCGAGGAGGACTAAGATGGAATGCCCCGTTTCCAGTAAAAGTGTCTCGGTTCTCTAATTGTTCAGACACCATACGAAACACAGCATTAAGCTGCTATTTTACTTGTATTCTGTGAAAGCGTGGTCCCCCCACCGAGCCGACCGTGTGCTACAGCCATAATATATTTGCAGCGTTGCTCTACGTAAATATACTGACTTCAAATGTCCTCGCCATAGTTTAATCCTCAGACATGCAGGTTTTCTCACAATGTTTTCCGTGAACGCCAAAAGTTATCAATTTGAGTCAGATTTTCTGGCGGGCATCGAACTTAGATTGCTCGCATCCAGTAAAATTTACGATTACTGTATATATTTTAATTATGATAATTCATTTCATTTTAAATAGCAGTGCTTTAATACTTTGGTTCAAAATCAGCAAATTAAACATTAAAAGAATTCATTTATTTTAAAAGAATTAAACACTTATAAAATCCCCTTTTCGCTGTTGTATGCCATATGTATCTCAGATGTTTTTTAGAGAATATTTTTTTAAGTAGTCGCATTGCAATTACAATTTGGATGTTTGGTTTAAATTCAATCTCAACTAAAAGGGCTAAAATATTAAATTAAAATTATTTTGATCATCCAGATTAGTAGTTCTTTGAACAATATTTAAAAAAATTAAAATATCACTTTGGGTATTTCTTTAGTAATCTGCAGCATGAATATATGGTCGCCAGAGTGGGCAGAGGAGGAGGTGGGAACCTCCTAAAAAATTAATGCCAGCCCCTTTTTTTTGAATGATTTTTAAAGTTTTATGACCTGTTGAGCAAATAGTAATCTGCGAGCATGAATATATGGTCGCCGAGTGGGCGAGGAGGGTGGGAACCTCCCTAAAGGATAAGTCTTAAACCCCCTTTTTAAAATTTTTAAGGTTTTGTGACCTATTGAGGCAAAAGGTGATTTTGAGGAAAAAAACCGTGCGAATCAACACTATTTTTATTTCATGCTCCAACGCTGCAGAAATTTAGCCATTCGTTCTTGCGCAACTAGCACCAGGCACCTACTCACCTGCGCAGCTTCGGCTGTTTGGTCGCCTTCGGCGACCAGCCTCTCCGCCCGGCTCGTATGCCTGCGCTTGGTTACGGCGGGCAGACTTTCCTCCGCACTTCCGGTTTTCATATACACTCTGGGGTAGAGCGGAAGACCACGTGAAGACGGGGTTGACAGATTCGGTTTTGTGATTTATACCTTCTGGTACTGAGGTTTGATCAAAACGACGACCAAATATAATATTATTAAAACATTTATTTATAAACATGTTTAATTGTTTAATTAATTCCATAAAGGATCTTTCTAATTGTTATATTGTTGTTGCGTGTTATTTTTAAAACAGATACAGACCATGCTCTATTTCTATCTCTTTCTAATAATTATATTGTTGTTTCGTTTTCGTATCATTTTAAATGGATATAACCTCAAAATTATAATTATCGATATCTCGAAAACTAAAGATTTCCGGCACAAAAGCAGCTAGATGGTAATCAATAGCATCATTGCTCGTCAACTAAAAGCTAAAATGAACACGCAATCGTGCTGCAGATTACTAAAGCTGACCTCACTGTATTTATGTAACATTGCCGTCTCTTGCACCGTATCTTCGTTGCTTCTTCGGTCAGAGGAACTCATTTTGAAATATACTATATTCGTTACATCAGGAATGTGAAATTTCATTTTATTCCATTAATATTTATAACGCTCATTTATATGTTGTGAAGAGATCTCGACATGGACAATAAAGGCGATTAGCTCATGTAAGCTCCTCAACTTTCATCCTATTACACGATGCAGTCGTCCGAGGACTCAAACGATTCTAAAGCTTTTTGAGCATTGATGGTCTCTTGCACTTATCTTCATATGAGTATGTTATAAAGCAACTTGCTCAAGTGGTTCTAAAGGAGATCGAAGTAATCGAATAAAGCATGATTTTTATTTCAAAAAGAAATCGATACTGATTTTTTCCACTAGGGAAGTGAATTTTTATAGCATAAGGGCAACAAACGAGCACACATTCAACCTAATGGTAAGTGGTGGCTGTGGTCCATAGACATCTACATCTATCTTCGATTACGAATCAAAAGCAGATGCGTGCCAACCGTGAGGACTATGATAGAATGCCTTGTTTCAGTAAAACGGTCTCGATTCTCACACTCATCATACGAACAGCAGCATTAAGCTGCTATTTTGCGCTGGTATTCTGTGAGAAAGTGGTCCTTCCTCGGTCGAGTTTCACTCATTTGTGCTACAACTATATTATTATTATAGCTGCAGCATGGCTCTACCATGTAATTATATTAAAAAAGTTAAAGTTAGTTACAGCCTATATACATCCTACTGGGCACAGGCCTCCTCATTTCTGAGAGGTTTTAGGGCAGAAATGTCCGCTGCGCGCCCAAATTCGTGTTGGCGAACTTCAGGTCTTCGAAATATTTTATTTATTTTCAGACATGCAGGTTTCCTCGCGATGTTTTCCTTCACCGCCGAGCACGTGGTAAATCAGCACTAAATTGCACCACAGTTGCATTGGTGCCGGCGGGATCGAACCCGGGTTGCTCGCACTGTGAAACTTACAGCGAGCGCTAACCATCTGAGCTAACATATTAAAAAAAAACGCCATGTAAATATAAATAATAAATAAAATCTTTCATTAGAAGTACAAACTGAACAACACAATGGTTTCCACATAATAGCTTCTAAGACATAGGTACAGAATCATTAAAACCAGTCCGAATTCAGGTCGGTTTTACTTTTACCCTTTGAGTTAATATCGTCTAAACGTAAAATCACAGTTGTGAAATATCACAAGTTAAACAACTAGAATGTCGTCTAAGTGGTTACAATAAAATATTATCCCTGTTTACCCTTAAGGTTTTTCTAAATTATAGGGATTTCATCATTATAGAAGCATTCCTGAAGTATGATCCATTTTATGAAATAAACTAAATGATTTTAATCGGTTCAAATGATTTGAAAATTCGCTGGATATACAAAATATGTATTCCAAATGCGTTGCGTACCGCACATGATGTTAATGATGAAGAAGAAGATATACACTATAGTGCGTATCATTTCTCCGATAAGTTATCAAAGTTACAGCAATATATTATCTCTTTGCTCAAGAGCAAATAAAATCTAATATAATTGTTCATTGTTCAAGAACAACTGCTTAAAACTCAAAAATAATAATAAAAAATGAGGTTGCTAACTCGACTGCCAGCCAAGCTTGGCAACTAAAGCCTATACAAGTTCACTCAAAGTTCACTGCTGAACATAGGAATATGAAGGTTATAGACCCATATACTATGTAACCTTTAGGAGGGATATTTGCTATAGCTGTCACACTAGTTCAACATAACGTACCTGGATTGGTAACGCAGTACGCAACTGCAGGTTTTTTATTAATATTATTGAGTTGTTATCAGGGAGATGCTCCTGCCCATCTGCTGTTTCAGTTACCTTTTGTCACCTCTTATGACACCCACGAGTTGATATACGGTAATAGATTCTTCATGTCGTACTGCACGGCACATTATTAAACTTATATTACCGCTATTATATTATAGTAATAAAGAAAAAAAAATCCAAACTTTCACCTTACGTAGAATCTATGACCGGCATCGGAAAAAAAGGTTTTTTTTTTACTTTGAAAACAAAACGACAAATAAATAACAGTCCAACGAGTGCCTTAATTAATTACTGTAGAATGTTTACAACCACTGCAATAGGCCTTTATGTCAAGCAGTCCTTGTTGTAAGATCAACATTAATATCTATCTCTGGGGACACAGTTATCAACCTGGTAGAATACAAAATTTATAATTAACTCGATTACAGCGCCACCTGTCGGTTGCAGATTTTGTGATTTTTTGACACCATACTAATATACAAGTTGCAATTTTTTATAGAATAAGAGTGAAAACATGCACAAGTCCACCTTATGGTAAAAGATACTGTGGCTCATAGAAATTTATATTAAACCTCGATTAAGGATCAAACTGCAGATGCGTTGTCACCAATGTTTCCAGTAAAAGGCTCTCCGGTTCTCTACAGTCACCATAGATTCATAGTAGCATTATTCCGTCATTTCACCCTTGTATTCTGTGAGAGCGTGGTTCTACCCGGTCGAGCCAACCCATTCATGTATCAACCAATACCATAATATAGCTGCTGCGTGGCTATACAACGTAAAATAAAATATGACTTATTTCGGTGTCTATAAATATAGAATTTACTAATGGTTTATGGTGACACGTACTGAAGTATAGTGTACACTGTACAGTTCGTAGTAAATATTGCTTTAATGGATAATGGGGATTCTAGCATAGCTATGAACATAAACAAATACGAGTATACTGAGTAATATGCCCCAGAAGTTCAAGGTGTTCAGAATATACACGATCACTAACAGATACACTAACGGTTATATATTTATAAGGATAGTTTGGACACTAAAATTATATCTTAACCGCGTAGAAGAATATTTTTATTCGTAAGAAATTATGTTTTATTGTTTACTATCAAAATCGAAAATTGAAAGCTTATGTATATTTGATCTGTGTAGAAGAACATTTTTATTCGTTAGAAATTATATTTTCTCTGTTTACTTGAAAATTGAGAATATATATTTTTATCCACGTAGAAGTATTTTTATACATAAGGAGAAATAATATTTTTGGAACGAAGTTCTTTATCGGAGGGTTCGAATTTGGCGGATGGGGGCTAGTCGAGAAAAAGTGTAAGATTTTTCCGTCGCGACCCCTTCTGACGTAGTGTAGATCCTTAGCGGCTATAAGGAATCGAGATGGAATAATATCTATCCCCGCACTTTTTCTTATATTGCCATGAAATAAATATTATTTTATTTTAAATAACGCTTCATTTTAATAGATGCTAGTCATTCATTTATTTGCACATACTATGAAAGGAACTTCTGTTCTAACCGAGTGTTCCACGACACTCAAGCATGTTTTTATTATTTTACTACTTGTTAACATTTCTAACATTATATGTCAGTCTGGCCATTGCTGTGAAAGCGAGATCTCCCACCAGTCAAGGTGTTCTGACCAGTGAGCGGCTAACGCTCTGTCAGAGCTACTTTAGCAGGGTTCTATAGAAACATCAATAGCGTGATTTAGGTTTTCGGTTGTTCTTCAGTATGCGTATGCGTCATTATAGCGCCACTACAGAAGTACCTAATCAAACTTTTTAAATTATTCTATACACACATGGATGGTGAATTGGGAACGCACCCGGAGTAGAAGATTTCTAAAATGCATGCTAAAAGGGCCTTGAACCTACGGCCGAAACTGCAGAGCTTGATGCAATAATTACAGATCAGACCTGCAGGGTGAAATATTTTAAAATGCATGCCATTAACGCAAAATAGACACAACGTTCACTAACCTGCCTATATTATTTTAAACTTATTAATGACGTTTTGTGAGTCCCATGACTCAAAACAAATATTAACTCGAATTTGACATAGTTATTGTAGCCTTAATTTAAATTCATATGTTTGTTGACAGTTTAATACTTGATTTTTGATAATGTGTTCATAAATAATAAATAAATGAACTTTATTTATTGTTGTGTTACATAAACTATTCAAAAATTAAGCTTATTGAAATTGCCTAATGTTATAAGATTTATATCAAAATTAGTGTTCAACGTACAAATGTAACTCGTATTTAGCCCAGATAGTTATAAAAGCTTCTGTCTCTGTTACTGCATCAATATATCCAAATAATGGGCTTGTGCTACACGAGCGTGGAGAGTATTACGAACCATAACTCAGACAGCATTTGCCGCATCTGTAGCCCCATGATTATATTCTAATTGTAGATTAGGCAAATAACAATTCAATTTTTAAATCTCAAGAGAAGTGATGAATTAAATCACTACAATATAATAAATTTCTTTTGAAAGTGGAACTATTAACAAACTGCACTTTTATTAAAAAACTTAAAACACGAATTAATAAATCTTTTTTTTTAGTTACAGACCGTCAACTTCCACAGCTCGGCAAATTAATTTTATGTAAGCTATAAACTGAAAACGCTTAAAAAGATTAGTTGCAGAACAAAACAAAGGAGTGTGTGGTCGCGTTTCACAGCACAAATTAACTAAGAGACCCAAATTTTGTTTTGTAAGCATGTTTCAACTACAAAATTGTTTAAGTCACGATCTATTTTGTGGTATGTGAGAATAATTTGGGATTTAAAAAATTATTTAACATTATGAAGAATGTGATGAATAAAATGTTAAGTATTACGTTATAGTTTGTATTACAAGTTTTGATATGTTAGTTTTAGAGGTAGTCGATTACATAACAAAGCAAACAAATTACACCGTATCATTAATCTAACAAAATTACAATGTAAAAAGAAAATTAGAATTTGGCTGCTTAAACTTGATTATGAAAAAATAGAACAATTATTGCACATTGCATCTTAAAATACCACGTTCGAGGCAAAACACACACACACACACACACACACACACACACACACAACATATGATTCATCAAGCCACGCGTATACCTCTCAAACGGAAAGAAAAAAATGTCATTGCGATATTTATTTAAAAAAATCAAGTTGGTCATCTTAACGGGAGCCGAAGATCCATAACACAGGATATCCTAGTTTGGACTCCTGTGTCTCCACAAATTTATGTACTCTTTTGCTTTATATACGAAAAAAATATGTTTGTATCAGATAAATTATGTAATGTATTATTTGTGGGAGAAAATAATAAAGGTTATTATTATTAACTATAGAAAATCCTGTAAGGTAATCCATATATATACCACTGAAAAGAGAAGATTCCTAAGTTTTAAACAAAAAAACTCATGTTACGAACACGGTTCACCTGACGGTAAGCGGCTACTGCAGCCCATTGACAGGCATTTAACAGGCTGTGTAGTGATACACAGCCTGTTATTACGAGTATACACTATTATAATGATTCTGTATAATCTTCAGACCGGAAAATAGCTGTGCACGTATTGTTTATTGGCAGAGATAGGTATATGTCATCCCCATGCTTGTTAATAACGTTCGCGAGATTAACATGTATATTGGATCGGCATATTTGAAAATAACTCAGACAGCACAGTAGGATGTATGCAGCCTTTCCTCATTTACTTTTGTAAAATCCACAATCTCATATAATCCTTCGGTGTCGTAAGAAAATTAGGGCATCTGATAACAAATTAAAATAATAAAAGACTACGGTTGTAAACCTGCGCTACCAAGCGTGGCAACTATGGAAAATACCACAGGTAATCTTAATGAGACCTAAATTGAGCAGTTGAATTTTGAAAGGCTTTAATAAATTCATGAATAAAATAAAGTGGTTTTATTATTAAATTTCATTTTGCTTGCAAGAACAAGAATGTTATTAAGGGTCATTAGTTGCGAAAGCAAGCATTCGCTATTTATAGTTACTGTTACTAGCTCCAGAAGACAGGAAATCAAATTAGCTGCAGACCATGTAAGACAAGTGCAATTTACCACTTATGAGTGTGCGGTGTAGATAGAAGCATTTTAATAATTTTACTAAGTTGAAGCAAAAGAAATGAATAAAGGAATAATTTATTTACGATTAAGAAGTTAAAAGAGATATTTTGATAATATATACAGAATGTTTATTTTGTGGTTCAGCCACGCTGCATAATTAATGAGTTTACTGGATCGTGAATAGACTCTCTCACAGAATATATTTGATGTTGTGATTTTACGCTACTATTAGGTAGTCGTTGGTCACCAAATTGCGTTCGTTATTACACGTAACGGTGAGAATCGGCGAACATTTTTTGCCGACTTCAAAAATATTCGGAGGTTTACAATTCGACTGTACGTTTTTTTTGGTATATTTGTATATTTCCACTTCAGTTTTATAAAAAAGCGATATCATTATTTCTTCTTGAGATACGAAAAAGTTTAGTAATCAACAAACATATGAAGGGGCACACACTCAGAATATATTTTAATAAGTGGAATGGAAATCTGTGGACCTTAAAACATAGAGATATGTAGATATTTGGACTTAAAAAATATTAAAATATAAACAAAAACTTCCGTCATCAAAAACTATGAAAGTCCACTGCTGAACATAGGCCGCCCCAATTAAACTGCCAATTAAGCTCGTTCGCATTATTAGATACGGACGCTACTGAGGTAGAAAGTATTTAATGGGACTGAAAGAAACAAGCGCGGTTGGTTGGGATGGCATACCCACTAGTATATTAAGAAAATTTAGACAAATTTTATTTTATTTTTCGAATTTACCTCTCTGAAGGAATTTTCCCAGATTGTTTAAAAAGCCATTGTAGTTACAGTATATAAATCGGGGACAAAACAAACGTTTCTAATTACTCTGGCAAAGACTTTCGAGCCTTGGTTCCGCTCGATTGCTTCTTCAATACGAGCTGTATTAAAGTTGCGTAAATCCCGCCGTATGTATTTGTAGATCTGTCTGTTCAGTTGCCTGTATGCTGTCAAATCTGTTGAAGACCTATCACAACTTTTGGCACTTATCACATTTTTTCCACATGTCCCGGATTCACTGGGAGAGAATTCCAAAAGGCATTAAGTCCGCCCTTTGTAAACCTTTGAACTAAGGTGTACAATTAAGAATAAATAAAAATAATTAAAATAAGACTGCA